>PVKY010000179.1:42763-67083 GCA_004027775.1 Bradypus variegatus
GGGTGTGCTGTGTGCATTGTGGGCGTGCTGTGCGTGCGTGGGCGTGTGGGTGTGCTGTGCGTGCATGTGTGGGCTGCGTGGGCATGCTGTGTGTGTGTGGGCGTGCGCAGTGTGCACATATGTGTGCGTGTCCCGCGTCCTGCTCATCAGCGCTGGGCCCCGGCTGGGGTGAGATGCCTGCGGCAGGCAGAGGGGCAGCGTGAAGGCTCGCCCAGCGCGGCTCGTCTGGGGCTCCAGGGCCTGGGCGGGTGTCCTCAGGCCGGGCCCCCTGACACTCGCCCTCACGGCAGGTAAGCCCGAGCTCCCCCGGCAGCCCGGCTCAATGGCGCTGCACGACGCCGAGGAGGCTGCACACTCCCCCAGGACCGAGCCCCCCGAGTCGGACTCGCCCCAGAGCAGCAGCACAGACTCCAACCACTTCCTGCCCGTGCTGCACACACACGGTAGGCGCGGGGCCTCCTGCAGAGGGACGGGGGACGCAGGGCAGCCCCAGGGGACCACCCACGGATGCTGGCTCACCCACGCTCACCCCCTCGGCCCCAGGTCTGCATCCTTGTTGGGCCTTCACCAAAAAACGTGAGCTCCGCGGACCCCCCACCCCTCTGCCCAGCTTCCCGTCACTCGCGCCACCCGGTGGCCACGCAGGCAGCGGGCGGCCGCTGCGCAGACCTGGAGGCGTGGAGGCCCGAAGCCCAAGGGGCCGCTGCAGGTGTCCCCGGCCGCCCCGGGACACGCCTTGTCCACACTGGGGCCCTCAGAGCCCCCTTATCTGTCTTCCACACCTCGGGAGAGCTGCCCACTGTGTTCCAGCATGTTCCTCAGGGCCCTCCCACCTGTCCCTGTGCCTCCCCGAGCAGCTGGCCTGGGCGCCCCTGCACTGTGGGCACGTGCTGCAGCTCCTCTGGCCGGAGCCCTCTCAGGCAGGGCCAGGGTCCGCCTTGCTGCGGCGCGGCTGCGGCTCCTGGAGCCAGCGTCCCCGAGGCTCCGTGCGCGCCAACTTGTCTCTTTCTGCTTTGCATTTTTTTCACAGAAGAGAAAGAATCAGAAACTGACAGAGAAGACAGCTTCCTCAGGGAAAGCGAGCCCGTCCTATGTGAGGACGCAGAGGGAAGCGAGCCGTCCGACGAGGACGCCGGGGCCTTCCCCAGGGAGCCCCTGGCCGATGGGGACAAGCTGGGGTACACCTCCAGCCTGGGCCCCGACCCGGGGCTGCCGACCCCACGGCCCAAGCCCTCGCCGGACGACAGTGTCGACCTGCTGGGGCTGCACTCGGAGTTGGGGCCAGGCACGGCACCCCCAGTGCAGACCTGTGGGGCCCCCAGCAACACTGACCTGCTCAGCCGCCTGCTCATACCCCCCACGGCCACCCCCGAGGGGTCCACGGGCAACCTGCTGGGCGGAGACCCCGACCTGTTCTTCACCAGCCCAGCCCCGCCCCTGGGGGCACCCCCTCCCACTGGTATGTCCCTCGGGGCTCAGCTCTGCACACCCTGCCTGGAGCCCCTGCTCGCCAGAGCCTCAGCCTCTGTGCAGTCCTGTCTGTCCCTTGAAATGAGCATGAGCTTGTCCTCTGTTGGCTTTGCGATGAGCCCGTCCAGTGGCTGTGTGCAGACGCCGAGAGGGACGTGTGTGTGTGACCACGGCATGGACCCCACACTGTCGGCAGCACTGGAGGGTCAGCCCTTGGCTCGGAGCCGTGTCCTGGGCACCGTTGCACCTTCCCATCCCCCGAGGCCGTAGGCCCCATTGGTCTCCTCATGGGCATTGCCGTCTCCATGGGACAGTGGCCGTCCATCTGTCCTGGGATGTCAGAAGTCTGGGGGGATGTTGGGATGGGGAATTTGGGGGGCTGAAGGCAGCGGCTGTGCTGTGGCGAGTGCCCGGCTGGCGCTGACGCCCTCCTCCTCAGCACCCGAGTGCACCGGGTTGGGGGCCTCTGCGTGATTCCTCCAAGCGTTGGCTGTGTGCCAGGGGTGTGTCTGGCATCCTTGCCACGTTCCTGACAACTGCGCACTCGGGTTCTCCTCAGCTGACCCATTTGACCCCTTCCCGATGGCGTCTGATGCCGGTCCCCTCGGCAAGCTTCTGCACCCCGACGCCCTGGCCACCTTCCCCGCCACCCACAGCGCTCCCCCGCCGTCCTGCAGTGCTGACTTCCTGCACCTGGGTGAGTGGCCGCCCATGTCCTGCACAGCTTGGGGCATTCCGCACCCCTGGCCAGGCTCCCCACCCGCCCTCCAGGTCATCCCTGGACAGCCCAACTCCCCACGGCCACACCTGTGCGTCCCCTGAGCACCCGACATGTGCGTGTCTGGCGGCTGTGTGTTGCATGCATGCCTGGGTGCAAGCCCCAGCCCGTGGCTGTCGGCCAGAGGACGGGAGCAAAGGTTCCGGGAGCCTGGTGCTGGAAAGGAGGCCCAGCAGAGGGCACGGGAGGTGGGCGTGCGCCCAGGGGGCTGCCCCGGGCAGGGAGGGCTCGGGCAGCTGGGGCAGTCCGGGAGGTAGATAGGCCCGAGTGGGGTGGGGAGCGGGAAGGGGCTTGCGGGGTGGAGCAGGTGGGTCTGGCTTATGTTGGGGGAAGATCACCGAGACCCTGCGGGGCCCAGGGCATCCTCAAGCCCCATGCTCTCAAGGGTCCGGAAAGGACAGGCAGGGCAGGGGTCGCCCCTGAGGAGCCCGGGACCCTCGGCTGCAGTTGTGAGTTGTGTTCCCAGCAGTGACCGGGCCACAGCTCATGACACAGGCAGGGCCCTCAGGCCTGGGGAGCAGCGCCTGCCACTCGACCCCCACCCAGGACCCCTCTGGGCCTGCTGTGCTGTTGCACCCTCCCACGTCCCCACCTGGCCTGGACCCTGCTGCCCGCGAGGGAGGCTGTTGGACCTGGTGCCCCCAGGGAGGGACTCGCAGCCGCCCTGCCTGGACTGGCCTTGGGGCCGATGCAGGTGGGAGGTCAGAGGTGGGGACCCCCAGCTGCTCTCTCCTCTCTCCGCAGGGGACCTCCCGGCAGAGCCTGGCAAGGTGGCCACCTCAGCCAGCCACCCAGACCTCCTCGGGGGGTGGGACGCCTGGGCCGAGCCCCCAGCACCCATGCCAGCCCCCAGGCCTGCAGGAGAAGGTACAGCCACACCTGGGCTCCCTGCTCAGCGGCGCGGGCCTGCACCTTACGAGCTCGTTCTCCCGTTTCACAAACAACATGCTCACCTCTCACGCACCCCAGAAGGGAGCTGGCACACGGAACGCGCTCAGGTCCTATCACTTCCCTGCCACACTGTGCGCCCTTACTGTCCCGTGTCCCCTCACAGTCCCGTGTCCCCTGAGTCCCCTCGCTGTCCCCGGTGTCCCCTCACCGTCCCCAGTGTCCCTTCAGTGCCTCCTCGCTGTCTTAGTGTCCCCTCGCTGTCCCATGTCCCCTCACAGTCCCCTTGCTGTCCCGTGTCCCCTCAGTGTCCCCTCGCTGTCCGCAGTGTCCCCTCACTGTTCCGTGTCCCCTCACAGTCCCCTCGCTGTCCCGTGTCCCCTCAGTGCCCCCTCGCTGTCCCGTGTCCCCTCAATGCCCCCCTGCTGTCCCCAGTGTCCCCTCAGTCCCCTCGCTGTCCCCAGTGTCCCCCCACAGTCCCCTTGCTGGCTCACAGGTGCGACTCGTCTGTCCTGCAGGCTGCACCTGTGCCCCCCGCACATCTACAGACCACTGTGCCCCACACACACTCAGCGCATCCCTCTGTCCTGTAGGCGTCCATATGTCCAGCTGGGGTCGCAGTTCACACCCATCCACGGTGGGGCTCTTTCTGCTGGGCAGCTCCTGGAGCGTCTTTGCTCACGAGGCCATGTCCTGAGTGTGTCCACCCCGGAGCAGCTCCCGGCCTGAGAGTAGGAAAGTTGCGTAAAAACCCCCAGGCTCGTCTTATCTGCGTGTCTTCATCACGAGTGGGGCTGCCGTGTTTTGTGTGGTTTTGGTTATTTGTTTTCCTTTTCAGAACTGTTTCATGTTCCTTATTCATTTTTTAAATAGGGGTTTCACCTTTTTCTCTGGGTTTAGAAGAGCTTATGCATGGAGAAGCGGCCGTCATTAATGGCTGCTTGATATTTGGCGATACAGTAGCCTACTGGATTATTGCACTCTATTTCACACTTGGAATATTCTCAACTTTTCCAGAATTTAGGTGGACACCAGGAAGTAAAACCATAAAATCAGAAAGAACTAAATGAACATTAGTTGGTTCTTGGTAAAAATTGCTAGATTATTTTCCAAAAGGATTTTGTTACCTGAGCTGGACAGGAGTGTAGGGCAACTGTGACGTCACAGGGCGTCTTGGAAGGGAACGAAGCAAAACTGGCTCACTCTTGTGTCCCCTTTCGCTTTGACATTAATATTGCAACCAGAATTCAAGGAACAAGGTGCATCTTTTCCGAGGCTCTGTAAGTGCCGATGCTGAGCACACAGTGACAGCGTTGAGGGTGGGGGAAGGGTCCGGAAGGCACAGCGAGGGCCCTTCGCCCTCATGCTTCTGTCCTCCACAGGTCTCCTCCGTCCTCCCGGCCCCTCCTGCAGCCAGGCCAAGGCTCAGAGCCTGGACCCATTTGCTGACCTCAGCGACCTAGGCTCAGGCCTCCCAGGTGAGGAAGACGTGCTGGGGGTGGGTGTGCAGAGGCCGTGGAGTGAGGGGGGTGGGGATGGCAGCAGCACACACACACTGTGGGGCCTGGGCCACGTATGCTGCCCACTGGGGTGCAGCTCTGGGGGGTGGGCTGGGTGGGGTCGGGTCTCCCACCTTGGGGGCCGTGTGGTGGCACAGACCGTGTCCCTGCAGGCTGGGCGGGTGCAGAGTCCCAGGCCTGGCCACCCCCACCCCGGCAGCTCCTGTTTCTCCCACTGCCCTGGAAGGTGGTGGGCCTCGAGTCCTCCAGTTCCCGCCTTCTGGTCAGGACTGGCCAGCATCTGCCGTCTGTTAAGCAGGGCAAATGTCCTGAACAAATATCAGCAAATAGAATTTGCCAACATATTAGAATTACACATCACAACCAAGTGGGATTTCCTCGGGAATGTGAGGCTGGCTCAGTTTCTGCAGATCAGTGGACGTGACGTGCTGTATTAGCATATTGACCACCTAAAGGAGGAGGACGAGCCATCATGTCGGCCCAGCAGGGGGAATGCCCAACAGCACCCGTCACCCAGTCATGGGCAGGGCGCGTCCTCCACGGGGTCCCGAGCACAGGCCCTAACAAAGGACCCCAAACTGGGTTTCACAACAGAATCTCAGGTCTCACAGTTCTGGAGACCCGAAGTCACAGTGTTGGCAGCTGCACCCCTCCTGACCTTTGGGGAGGCCCCTCCTGGCTTCAGCCCACTTCGGGGATTCCCCCAGCCCTTGCCGTCCCTTGGCTTACAGCCGCCACACTTCAGTCCAACTCCTATCACCACAGGGCCATCTTCCCACCGTCTGTCTGTATCTGTGTCCTCATTTCCCCTTTTTTAAGAACACTAGTCATATTGCATTGGAGCCCCCCCCCAAAACTAGGTTGACTTATATGAACTAAGCATGTCGTGAAACCCCCGTTCCAGTTTGCTGATGCTGCCGTTTTGCTAAACACCAGAAATGGATTGGATTTATAAAGGGGGGTTATTTGGTTACACAGTTACAGTCTTAAGGCCATAAAATCTCCATCAACAAAGGGTACCTTCACGGGAGAAAGGCCATTGGCATCAGAAAACCTCTGGGCTGGGAAGGCACGTGGCTGGCGTCTGCTTGCTCCCAGGTTGCATTTCAAAATGGCGTTCACCAGAATGTCTGCAGCAGCTTCCAACGGCCGTCCGCAAAGTGTCTGTCTTAGCTGCAGCTTCCTGCTCCTTCCGTCTGTGAACTCTTTCTGTAGAACTCCAGTGATTTAATAAAGACCCACCCTGAATGGGTGGGTGACACCTCCATGGAAATTATCGAGGTCTCACCCAATTGATTGCAGCTCATCTCCATGGAAACAAAGATTCCAACCTAATCATCACTAGTAAGTGCCCCCACAAGATTGCATCAAAGATAATGGCGTTTTGGGGGACATGATGCATCCAAACTGGCACACCCCCTATTTCCAAATAAGGTCACACTCACAGGAGCAGGGTTGGGACTTGGCATACAGCTTTTGGGGGACACAGGTCAGCTGCACCCAGCAGGTCAGGTGCCACAGCCAGCCTCCCGGGACGCAGCGAAGCCAGGTGTCCCTCCGGCCGGGCTCCTGGGGGTCCTTGCCTGCACGTAAGGCAAGAGAGGGAGTAAAATCCGACCTGGAAAGAATAAGTTCGTTCCTGTTTGCAGATGATATGACTGCCAATGTAGGAAATCTCAAGAAATCCACAGAAACCTTCCAGAACTAATGAGGTTGTGGAATACAAGATCAACACACAAAAATAATTTGTTTCTATGTGCTTAGCAGTGTACCTGGTGAAACCCGGATGACAGGCTACCACGTGCAGCCTCGGAAAACGAGAGGCAGACATCTGACAGCCCATACGGGATTCTTATGGGGAACGTGCAACTGGAGGGAGTCGGGGGCCGTGGCTCAGCACCTGCCTCCCCAGGAGCCAGCGGCTGGAGGGATTTTGTGGTGGAAGAAGAGCACAAGGGGCCTGAGTCCCTGCACCTAGCTGCAGTTTTTGCTTTATGGCCACCGAGTTGGAGGCAGTGGTGTTGGCTGAGGGTGGCGGGACAGGGACGGACACGCGGGCGACCGGCTGCTGTGGCAAGGGGCTGGTGCAGTCGGACGTCCGCAGGCCGAAGGGAACCTTGGCCTCAGCCTCCCTTGTGCAGCTGCTAGCCCGGAGCGACTTCCAGATGCAGAGGAAGACGCGAAGCTCTGAAGCCCCTGGGAGAAACAGAGGCAGATGCTCTTGGTCACACCATGTACACCATGATCCAGAAAGAAATGAGGAATTTGACTCGTGAGAATTGGACTTCTGCTCCGTGACTGCTCCGAGGATGAAAAGGCAAGCTGCAGACTGGGGAAGATACTTAGAAACCACATGTCCGACGGAGGCCTGCACCTCGACTGTGCAGAGGAGAAACGAGCGCTCAGGACTGCGGACAGCCTGGGGGCCGCAGCCAGGGTGGCCGGACGCTCGTGAGCACCACAGACGTGTGCCCGCATTAGCCGTTAGGGAAACACAAACCTCAGTGAGAGGCACCACGGGAACGCGGATGGGAACCGGGAGAAGCAGATCCCTCGTGCAAGTTTCACAGCTTCTTAAAACCCTGAACACTCAGCTCCCGTTGGGCCAGCAGCATGTGTGTGGACGTTCTCCGCAAGCTTGTGGCAGCCAGAAGCTGGGGACAGCCCAGATGCCCTTCGGGGTGAGCAGTTGCACAGAGCGCCGCGGGCCCGTCCGATGAGCACCTCCGCAGCAGAGGAACGAGCTGGGGCTTCCTGGAGGCTCGAGCACGTTCCGCTGAGTGAAGGCGGCAAAGTGCACGCTTCTATTTTTAAGACACTCGAAATGATGAAGTTACAGAGACAAACAGATTCGTGTCTCCAGGGCTGGAGTCGGCAGCAGGGGTGGAGCAGGGGGAGGCGGGGCAGGTGTTGGAGTCTGTCGCTACGAGTGGTGAAACTGCACATGTACGTACACACACACACACACACACACATGTACGTACACACACACACACGTACGTACACACACGTACGTACACACACACACACACACACACACACAGCAGGGCCCGAGTCCACTCTGGACGGGGCCAGCTCGTTGGCTGCCTTGACACAGGGCCATGGGGAGTAGTGGGGGGTCACTTTGACCACAGGACTGGGGTGGGGTCACCCTGGTGGTGGCCTGGCCTTGGGGTGTCCTCGGTGGCCGCAGCCTGGCCTGTGCGGTTGGGCCGAGTGGTATCCCCCGCAGCCTCGAGCGTGTGTTCTGTCCTGAGACGGCACATCTCCAGCATGTGCACTGTAAGGGCCCTGACCCAGTGGCCTTCGTGGCTGGGCAGCCTGCGGGGTCATCCCGCCGAGCCACATGTGCACTCTCCCCCCAGGCTCAGCTGGCAGACCCCTCCCTGGTGGCTTCACCCCCAAGACGGGCAGTGGCTCCTGGCAGACGAGTCGGCCCCCAGGCACCCCACGGACCCCCCAGGCCAAGCCACCCCCTGCCAAGGCCTGTCCTCAGCCAAGGCCTAACTACACCCCGAACTTCAGCGTGATTGGGGGGCGAGAGGAGCGGGGTGTGCGCACGCCCACCTTCGGTAAGGTCCTCTCCCCCGGGTGGCCTTTGCGGTGCTTGCAGGGAGAGGTTAAAGGTGAGACTGGGCTCATTTCCCCCAGCGCCTAGTCTAGTCCCCCGAAAGATGAGTCATCTTTGAGCTGCGAGGGAAGCGTCTCCCGTCCCTGTCCCGGTCAGTCCCGTCAGCCTGGGGAGACCCTCAGCCCCATGTGTCCTTTGCACGTCTCCACCTGAACCGCCTCCGGCCTCTGCTGCTTCCTCAGGGTCCTGAAGGGAAAGGCCTGGGGCCCTAAAAATAAGCCCCATCAGAAGATCCCCCTTTTTCAGTCTCTCTTGAACACCAGAGGATTACTGGGCTAGAAAAGGAGCTGGAGGGGATGGCTGGGGTGAGCCAGGGCCCATCCGGGGGCGCAGAGCCTCCCCCTCCTCCCCAGGAAACGGGCTTCTCCCCCGCCTTTGGGAGCCCCCCCCCTTGCTTGGCCACAGCAAGGGTGCGGTGGGGTTCTCCCGGACGTGAGAACGCGGTTACGGCCCATCCGGTGGGACCTGTGGGGTCTCATAAACGATTTTCACTCTTTTAGCTCAAAAGCCAAAAGTTTCAGAAAACGACTTTGAAGATCTCTTGCCCAATCAAGGTTTTTCCTCTAAATCTGACAAAAAAGGACCAAAGACGATCGCCGAGATGAGGAAGCAGGACTTGGCCAAAGAGACGGACCCCCTCAAGCTCAAGGTCCCGCTGCGCCTCCCGTTTGCCCCCCCTCACCTGACAGCCCCGCCCAGCATGGGGGCCAGTGGGGGTGGGGCTCGGCTCCTGCTGGGGGTGCTCTCAGGCCTGTCGAGCATGAGTGGGGTCTCCTGGGCCCCTGCATCCTGCCTGCGTTCAGTGGCCGGTGGGCTGGACAGGGTCGGGGGTGTCATGACCCCACTCCTGTGCGTGCTGGGTGCTGCCCTGGAGGGTCAGCTCAGGGCTCCAGGGCCTTGGGCCGGGCCAGGCCCTCGTGTGTCAGACCCGCCTGGTGCCTAAGGCCCCTCGAGGTCGCCTGGAGGCCAGGGTGGTGGTGAAGGGGGCTGTGCCCGGGGCCAGAGAGCCCCGCCCCTGCCCTGCCCTCCCCACCCACCCCTTCGCTGCCGTCCTTTCCAGGGTGTCAGGGTGTTTGGGCCTCATGCAGGGGTTCTGGCGCCCCTGGAGCAGGCCATAGGCCCAGAGCCTGCAGAGAGCACCCTAGAACTGAAACCTCGGGGCTCTCAGAGGGGTCACCAGGGGCATGACTGGGTCTGAGAATACCCCCAGGGTGTGACGGGTGGGTGGTGGTGCAGAGAGGGGCCGGGGATGCACAGCATCTGGAATCACCAGGACACCCCCACAGGCCTGCGGAAGAGCGGTCACCTCCCCGGGGGCGGGGCAGGTGCGTGTGGGGACGTGGTGCCCCCCGAGGGCCTGAGTGGACGTGGCGGCCTGTCCGGCTTCAGGGGCACGTGTGCCGACAGAGGCCTGGCGGGCTGCAGGTGCAGTGTGGGTGGCCCCTGACCTGTCCCCTGGGCCCCCAGCTCCTCGAGTGGGTTGACGGCAAGGAGCGGAACATCCGAGCGCTGCTCTCCACGCTGCACACGGTGCTGTGGGATGGCGAGACCCGCTGGACACCCGTGGGCATGGCCGACCTGGTCACACCCGGCCAGGTGAAGAAGCAGTACCGCCGGGCCGTGCTGGTGGTGCACCCAGACAAGGTGAGGGGCTGCCCGGCACCGCGGGCCCTCGGGGCTTGCCCAGCTCAGCGCTCACGCCCTCGTCCCACAGGCCACGGGGCAGCCCTATGAGCAGCACGCCAAGATGCTCTTCATGGAGCTGAGCGACGCCTGGGCCGAGTTCGAGAGCCAGGGCTCCCGGCCACTCTTCTGAGGGGGGCCGCGCCCCTCGTTCAGCTGCAGAGCCACGGAGCCATGGAGCACGGGATCGGGTCCACGGAGAGCCGGGTCGAGCCATGGGGTGCCCCACCCCGCCCGCCTCTGCCCTGATGGTGGAACGCCCTTCCCTGCTACAAGAAGAGAAGCCATTCCAAAGCCACTGGTTTTTGTTGATGTTTTGTGTTTCTTTTTCTTGTCCTGGAGGATTGTTGATTCTTGCTCCCTGCAATTCTCATAGTTGGTGATTTGTCTGTGTAGTGACTGCCCCTCGTCAGGAGACCACGGCTTCCGATCGGAATTGCATGTGCAATTTGCTTTCCTCCCCTCAAGGTGTACATTTACATCTTATTTCACGTAATCAGTCTTATGATGGTTCTGTACATAATTAAACTATTTTCTGATGACAGCTGTCAGCTCCTGAGTGGATTAAGGCCTGCCGGCCGGGGCCCTCCATGCAACAGCTTTCCCGCGGCCCAGCCACGGCCTGCCCCACACCCAGCGCTTCGTGGCGGCTCTGTCCTTCCTACCCTTGGCCGTGACCTTGTCCATGCCGAGCTCCAGCCCTGGTGCCTGAAGCCACCCTCTGGCATGGAGCCCTGTGGGCGCCCCCTGACCAGCCTTTGCTTGTCTGGGGTTGGGTCTGAACACTGGTTGGGAGGGGGCTGAGCAATTCCAACTAACCCCAGGGAGCTCCCTTGGGCCAGTGCCAGGGCTGCCCCCGATGCCCCCAGGAGCACCTGGAGCAGTGAGGACAACCTGGGGTGAAGCCAGCTGGGGGCCCCAGCTGGGGGCTCCGGGGCAGGTCTCGGCAGCAGCAAGGCCAGAGGGCTGTGTGGGGCCGGTGGCTGGGGCAAGCCCGAGGCGGGGTCCTGGGCCCGTCCTCCTGTCGGCCCACAGCACAGCTGCGTCCCCCGCGTGTGGCTGGGGCAGCTGGCCGTGCCACAGACACCGGGCATGGTGGAGGGCGCCCAGGCATCCAGGCACCTCACAACTGCGTGGCACTGACCTGTCAGCTCCTCACTGCGCTGGGAGAGAGGAGACATCCCAGAGCCCAAGCCCACCACGGCCGTGAGCTCACAACGCACACCCCCTTCCTCTGAGCCTGAAGGGCAGTGGCCTGCAGGTTCCATGCTTCAGGGAACTCAAAGCGGAACCAGATGGCTGCCTGCCCTCCCCTGTTCCTCTGCTGTGGGCACTGATCCTCTGGCCTGCCCAGGCTGCTGCACTTGGGGTCCCTTGGAACCTGCAACCGTGGATCCAGGAGAGCCTGGCAGGGTGGCCATGGGTGGCAGGGGGGTGGGGGGCGCTGGTATGACTGACAGTGCCACCCCCACCCCCCAGCACCCAAGGGGCCGAGGCCACAACCTTCTCACAGCAGCAAGGCCAGAGTGGGCCCTGGTTTCAGGGGGACACAGGCAGGCACCCCTGGAGTGTTGCGGGGTCCCCTGCTCGGCCTGTGCATTTGCGAGGTGTTAGGACTCCACTTGACCCTGTGTGGGCTTCGGGGTCCCCTTGTGCCTACTCCCCAAGGCTCCCACCTTCTGGGTCATGGGGGCGGGGGTCCCCCAAGGGGCCACAGGCCACATGGCGTCCACTGTCAGCTGCCCCTCTGCCTTCCCAGCTCTGCTCCTGCCCAGCGCTCTGGAACTCCCTCCCTGGACCACCTTGGGCCCCCCACGCTGGTCCCTGCAGCTGCCTGTCCACTCTGCAAGCCCCCGAGCTCACCCCAGGGCCCTCCATGTTCCCTGCTCATCTCCGGCCCCGGGGGCTGCTCTGGGAGAAGCTTCTGGAACCCCCAGCCTCTTTTCCACAGCGATGAGAAAGGTCCACGCCAAGGGCCCGGATTCTTTCCCCTCCAGCGGGGTCAGGTGGCATTTGCCAGAGGATGACTCCACGTTTGCTATGCGTCCACTGCTATTTTTAGGGCTCAATTCTTTTAAAAAGTAATGAGCACCCTAAATAGGTGTGGAGGCCCACACCAAAGTCGTCCTGCTCCCGGCCCAGGGTTGGGCAGGGGCGTGGGTGCTGCTGGCCGAGGCCCCAGCTGACTGCAGGGAGCAGGGGGTGCAGTGTCCAGCACAGCCGAGACCATCTCGAGGGCTCTCGGGGGCTCAGCTGCTGCACCCGCCCCTCCCTGAGCCCAGGGCTCGGTGTGACCCGGAGGGTTGGCGCAGGTGTGGGGGGGACAGGCGGGCTGGGGGCAGAGGTGGAGGCCAGGGGGGGCAGCTGAAGTCCTGTCCCTCCCCGAGACGCATCTCGCCCGCTGCCCCCGCCCCCGGCTCCAGCTCCCTGCTCTCTGGCCGCCCTGCTGAGGCCCTGCCTGCCTCAAACCCCCACTACACTGGGGTTCCCAGGCCCGACTCCACATGCAGCTCCCCACCAGCATGCAGAGCACCCCCCCCACTGCCCCTCCCTACAGCCCTCTGGGCCGACCCCCACAAGCAAAGCCTCAGAACCGGGCCCGGAGTCTGTCTCCACTGGGAGCCAGAGGTCTGAGCTCGTGTCGCCTCAGAACTCCCAGAGGGTCCCTGCCCGGTCCTCAGCCTTGCTCCTGAGGGGTGCATCCAGTGCTCGTGGCTCATCTGTCTGTCCACGATGGTCTCCTCTCAAGGACCCCAAGGGCAGGCCCATGGTCAGTGAGGCGAGTGAGCAGCCTGGGGGACAGTGAGGGGGTGGTTGGGGCCAGTGTCCCACGTCCCCGAGGCCCAGTGGAGACCTGCGTCCAGGAGAGGCGCCAGGCGGGCTGTGGGGGCGAGCGGGGGGCTCCTCTGCAAAGGGGTTTTGCTGCACAGGCCCCAGAGGGAGTTCAGGGGTTCACTCGTCTGCCCAGAATGTCATTGGAATTTCACTTTTCCTGTCCGTCTCAGCTCCCAGCCCCCAGGCGTGGACAGACCTGGTGTGTTCCAGACACATGGAAGCACACAGACACATATGGATACATATGGACACATGGACACGGTTGTGTAGAAAGAGCACCCACATGCAGACACATGAGTACACGGATACACAGGCACGACAGGCACGCATATGTACACGGGTACACAGATGTGTGGACACAGACACACGCACACATGTACACAGTCATGCAGATGTGTGGACACACGCACACGTACACAGTTACACAGATGCGCGGACACGGACACGCATGTACACAGTTACACAGATCTGTGGGCAGGGACACACGCACACGTACACGTTTACGCAGATGTGTGGACACAGACACAAGCACACGTACACGGTTACACAGATGAGTGGACACAGACACGCACACATGTTCATGGTTACGCAGATGCGTGGACACAGACACGCACATGTACACGGTTACGCAGATGCACGGACATGCACACATGTACACGTTTATGCAGATGTTTAGACACACAGATGCACACACATGTACACAGTTATGCAGATGCGTTGACACGGACACATGCATGTACACAGTTACTCAGATGTGTGGACACAGAAAGGCACACATGTACATGGTTATTCAGATGCGTGGACACACACACGTACATGGTTACACAGATGCGTGGACACGGACACGCACATGTACACGGTTATGCAGATGCACGGACATGCACACATGTAAATGGTTACACAAATGCGTGGACACACACACATACACAGATACGCAGATGCATGGACACAGACACATGCACACATGTAAACAGTTACACAGATGCGTGGACACGGACACATGCATGTACACAGTTACAAAGATGCGTGGACACAGACGCACACATGTACATGGTTACGCAGATGCATGGACACACAGAAACGTACACAGTTACGCAGATGCATGGACACAGACATGCACACATGTACACAGTTACACAGATGCATGGACACAGGCACACATGTAAACAGTTATGCAGATGCGTGGACACAGACACACACAAATACACAGTTACACAGATGTGTGGATAAAGACACGCACACACACGTACATGGTTACGCAGATGCGTGGACACACAGTCACACACACACACGTACACGGTTACATAGATGTGTGGACACAGACACGCACATATGTACATGGTTACGCAGATGCGTGGACACAGACACACATGTACACGGTTATGCAGATACATGGACACACAGGCACACACGTACATGGTTACGCAAATGTGTGGACACAGGCATGCATGCACACATGTACGCAGTTACGCAGATGTGTGGACACAGACATACACGCACACATGTACGCAGTTATGCAGATGTGTGGACATAGAAACATACACACATGTACATGGTTATGCAGATGTGTGGACACAGACACACACACGTACACGGTTACACAGATGCATGGACACAGACACACACACATACACGGTTACACAGATGCATGGACACAGACACATACACGGTTGCACATGCGTGGACACAGACACACATGCACACATGTACGCAGTTATGCAGATGTGTGGACAGACACACATGTACACGGTTACACAGATGTGGACATGGTCACGCACACATGTACACAGTTACGCAGATGCGTGGACACAGACACACACGCACGTACATGGTTATGCAGATGCCTGGACACAGACACACGTACACGGTTACGCAGATGCGTGGACACAGACATGTACACATGTACATGGTTACGCAGATGTGTGGACACAGACACGCACACACATGTACATGGTTATGCAGATGCGTGGACACAGACACACACACACATACACAGTTACACAGATGTGTGGACACAGACACACGCATGTACACGGTTACGCAGATGCGTGGACACAGACACACACATGTACACAGTTATGTGGATGTGTGGACACAGACACACATGCACATGGCTATGCAGATGCGTGGACACACAGACACGTACACGGTTACACAGATGCGTGGACACAGACATGCACACACGTGCACGATTATGCAGATGCATGGACACACAGACACATACATGGTTACACAGACGTGAGGACACAGACATGCACACACACATACACAGTTATGCAGACACATGGACAGAGACACAAACACACACGTACATGATTACGCAGATGCGTGGGCACAGACGCACACACGTACACGGTTACGCAGATGCGTGGACACAGACACAGACTCACGTACATGGTTACGCAGATGCGTGGACACAGACACACACATGTACACGGTTATGCAGATGTTTGGACACAGACACACACACACGTACATGGTTACGCAGATGCATGGACAGACACACATGTACAAGGTTACGCAGCTGTGTGGACACAGACACACACACGTACATGGTTATGCAGATTCGTGGACACAGGCACACATGCATGTACATGGTTACACAGATGTGTGGACACAGATGTACGCACACATGTACACGGTTACGCAGATGTGTGGACACAGACACACACATATGCAGTTGTGCAGATGCATGGACACAGACACACGCACACATGTACACGGTTACACAGATGCGTGGACACACAAACACGCATATGTACACAGTTATGCAGATGCACGTGATGTCTGAGGACATCCATTACTCATCACCATCTGGACCAGTGGCTCCCGGGCGGTTGGAGGCCGGGTCATAGGTCTCCTCCATGCCCCGAGTTGAGTGGGGATAACGCAGACCAGCTGGTCACACACAAACAAGCAGAGTCTGGCGGGGTTTGGACCCACGCGGCATTTCCTGGGCTCAGAGGGCGAGGCCATGAGCCCGAGCGGTGCCGCCCCGGAGAGACCCGCGGTTTACCGGAAATGCCGCTCACCTGGCGCTGACCTCGCGGGTCTGGGGGGTCTGTCTGCTCAGCAAGGGTCCAGGGCCACATCTGGCAGCTGCAGCCCCTCCTCCAACAACCAACATCCATGCCACCCCCACCTGCTCTCCGTGGGGTTCCTGTGCCCACAGGAGCACATGGGCCCGTCCGCCGGTCATGGCCTGGGGACAGGGACCAGACGTACTGCCCTGATGACAATGTATAAAATGTGTTTTCAGACCCCAGGATACTGATGGCTCAGGATGGATCCCCGAGAGCAGGTGAGGAGGTGTGGGGAGCCCTGCACCTGTCCCGGGGTGCTTCTGTGGGTGCCCAGAGCTCCTGCTTCTCCATCCCCGCACCTCTTCTCCCAGCTCAGGGGCTCTCCACAGGGGTGGGCTTCCTGGGGTGTGTCCCCCCCAGCCTCCCTCTCCTGCCCCCCATCACGCCCCTGCTGCCCACAGCCGCAAGCAGACCCTGTGCTGCCAGGGTGGGGGGCTCCCTCACGTTGGTGCTCACACGGCGGCCCTGGGACACTCAGGGCCGGCAGCTTCCACGGGGACCTTGTCATGTCCCAGAGACCCCCAGGCGGAGCCCCCGGGCCAAGTCCATCTATGCACCCTCTTACCAGCCCCCCCTGCCCATCTGTCCTACCCGCCCCAGACCAGGCTGCCCATCCAGGGCCCCCGTCTCAGTCCCCCAGTGGGTGCGCGCCCTCCCTGCCCACCCTGGCTCGGCACGTCCATTGCCCCTTGCTGCCGTGCAGCCCCCCGATCCACACCCCAGGACTCCTTGGCCCTGCCCTGCTCCGGCAACCCAGGGAAGGAGCTGCCAGTTTGTTGAATAGGTAATTACCTGCCCACCATCTGGGGATGGCACCTGCTTCCCGTGGTGTGGGACCCCTCCTTGTTTTTATTATTTTTATTATTCTGCAGGCAACGCTGTGTTGCGAGGAGCTGCCTGAATTTGCCTCCTCCTCCTCCAGGGTTGAAGCCCCTGCTCTACCCTGGAAAGGGGGCAAGGCTTTGGGGGCTGGGAGGCCATGACCTCCAGCCTCTAACCCCCGCACCCAGGGGGCCATGGCCCAAGGGTCGAAACTAAGGCCTCCCGGGGCAGAGGTCACACCAAGGACCTTGGGGTCCAGACATTGCTTGCTGGAGCCAGCGGTGTGAAGGGCTCAGGCCGCCCATCCTGGGCCTGGCGTGAGCTCCTGCCCCCACGGCCACAGGTGCCCCCCCTGCCCGGCCACTCCCCTGGGGCTCATGGCCACACGGGGCTCCCCCTGCCCAGTCCCAGCCCCCAGGACTCCCCACTGCTGTGAGGCAGGGCTCAGATTGACTGGCCAGGGACCCCGCTGCTAGGGGACCCCGCGTGCCCAGCCCGGGGGCTGTACTGCCAGAGGAGGTGGGCATCTGGGTATGTTTCATGGAGGCCACGGAGAGCCCTGGGCCCCGAGGACCCGCTAGCAGGAGTGGAGTCGGTGGGCGCCGAGTGACTAGCCCTCCGGGAAATGAAGAACAGAAAGCCCCAATCTGCAGCACTTTCCTATCTCCGTGAATGAGTCCCCCAGCGTGACCCCCTCGCGCTGGGCTGCTTCAGAGCTTCCTCCAGGCTGCAGATCAGGACAAACAGGGTGCTGTGTGCATCTGTCACCGCTGCTCTAAAACCATTAATTGTGGTAAAATACACATCACATAAAAGTCATTTCAACCTTTTTAGCGGACTTTAGTGCGTTAACATTAAGCCCCTTGGCAGTGTTGTGTTAATTTTTCCACCACCCGATTCCAAATATTTTCCTTGTCTCAAACCAAAGCTCTCACTGAGCAGGAACCCCAGCCCTTACTGTTCCACTTTCTGTCCCTTTGAATCCACTTATTCCAAGCATTTCATGAAGGAAATCGTTCCATCTGTCCTTTGGGGTCCGGCGCTGCGGGTGAAGGCCGCTTGGCCGTGGCTGGACCACGTTTTCCACCCCTGCTGCGCGGAGCACTGCTGGGCTGGGACCTGCTCCAGTCGGGGCTCTGTCTCCGTTCCCTGGGGCTTATTCCAGCTACACAGCAATTCCGTATCTGCTTTTCAGAGGAACCACCTGTTCCAGCGGCTGCACCAGTTCACACCCCACCAGCGGGGGCCGAGGTCCCTGTTTCTCAGTGTCCCGCCCACACTCGCTTTCAGTTTTTTACCAGGAGCCGTTCCGGTGGGTGTGGAAGGGTAACTCAGTTTCTCCAAGGACTAACGACGTGTAGTCCCTTTGCTTATACTTAGCAGCCATGAGTATCGTCTTTGGAAAAATGTCTGTTTCAGTCCTTGGCCCATTTTTTAATTAGGTTTTTTTTGTTGTTGCTGAGCTGTAGGAAAACTTCATATATTCTAGATATTAAACCCTTACAGAGATACATTTCCAAATATTTTCTCCCATTCAGTAGGCTGTCTTTTCACTTTCTTGCTAATGTCCTTTAGTGCACAAAAGCTTTTAATTTTATTGCAGTCCTATTTGTCTATTTTTCTTTTGTTGCTTGTGCTGTTAGTGTAAAATCTAAAAATCCATTTCCTACAGCAAAGTTCTGAAGACATTTCCATGTATTTTCTTGTAAGGATTGTATAGTATTAACTCATATTTAGGTCTTTGATCCACTTTTAATTATTTTGTGTATATAGTGAGACGTGGTGTCCACCTTCATTCTTTTGCTTGTGGATTTTCAGTTGTCCCAGCGTGATTTGTTGATGAGACTATTATTTCCCCATTGAATGCACTGGTGCGCTTGTCGAAAATCAGCTGCCCACAGACGTGCGGGTTTATCTCTGGACTCTCAGTTCTGTTCCATCGAACTCTATGTCTATTTACGCCACTTCACACTGTTTTAATTATTGTAGCTTTGTAATAAGTTTTGCAATTGAGAAGTGTGAGTCTCCAACTTTGTTCTTTTTCAAAACTGCTTTGGCTTTTTGGGGCCACTTGCAATTCCATATGAATTTGAGGATGAGATTTTCCATTTCTGCAAAACAGGCAGCTCGGATTCTGATACAGATTGCATTAAATTTGTATATCACTTTATGCAGAATTGACATCGTAACAATTTTAAGCCTTTCAGTCTATGAATGCTGCTGCCTTTCTGTTGATTTAGGTCATCTTTAACTTCTTTCAGTAATATTTTGTAGTTTCCAATGTACAAGTCTTTCACTTCTTTGGTTAAACTTATTCCTAGGCATTTCATTCTTTTAGAAGCTATTGTAAATGGAATTATTTTCTTGATTTCCTTGCTTATGACTGGTGATGAACAGATTTCTGTGTGTTTATCTTGTATCCTGCAACTTGACTGAATTTGTTTATTAGCTCCAGTAGTTTTCTTTTGGAATCTTTGTTTTTTTTCTCCATATAGGGTCATGTCATCAGTGAACAGGGATAATTTGACTTTTCCTTTTCCAATTTGGATGACTTTTATTTCTATCTGTGGCTAGAACTTCCAGTACAGTGTTGAATAAGGGTGGTGACAGTGGGCAACCTTGCCTTGTTCCTTAGCTTTGAGGTAAAGTTTTCAGTATTCTACCACTGAGTATGACATCAGCTGTGGGTTTTTTATATAGGCTCTTTACCATGTTGAGAAAATTCCCTTCTATTCCTGGTTTTCTGAGTGATTATTTTTTTAATCATGAAAGGATGTTGGATTTTGTCAACAGCCTTTTCTGCATCAATTGAGATGAACATGTGTTTTTTTCTATTAATGTGGTTTATTACATTGATTGATTTCCTTATTTTGAAACATCCTTGCCTTCCTGGATAAATCCCACTTGGTTATGGTGTATAATCCTTTTAATACACTGTTGGATTTGGTTTGCTAGTATTTTATTGGGCATTTTTACATCTATATCCTTAAGGAATATTGGTTTGTAATTTTCTTTTCTTGCACTGTCTTTATCTAGCTTTGGTGTCGGGGTAATGCTAGCCTCATAGGACTTGGGAAGTGTTCCCTCCTCTTCTGTCTTCTGGAAGAACCTGAGAAGGTCTGGAGTTAATTCTTCCTTGAAGGTTTGGTAGAATTCAGCAGTGCAACCATCTGGTTGGATGACTTTTATTTCTATCTGTGGCTAGAACTTCCAGTTGGGAGGTTTTTGATTACTGATTCAATGTCTACTTGTTATGGGTCTGTTGAGAATTTTTATTTCTTCTTGCATCAGATTAGGTCATTTGTTTCTAAGTATTTGTCCATTTCATCTAGGTTTTCTAATTTGTTGGCATGTAACTGCTCATAGTACCCTCTTATAATCCTTTCATTTTTGTAAGGTTGGTGGTAATGTCCCACTTTCTTTATTTTAGTTATTTGTGTCCTCTCTCTTTTTCTTTGCCTATCTGACTAAAGGCATGTCAATTTTATTGATCTTTTCAATGAAACAGCTGTTAGTTTTGTTGACTCCATTTTTCTCTTCTTTATTTCATTCATCTCTGCTCTAATCTTGACTATTTCCTTCCTTCTACTAACTGTGGTTTTAGTGTCCTCTTCTTGTTCTAGTTTCTTTAGGTATGAAGTTAAGTTTTTGATTTATGATCCTTCTTTTTTAATATTGACATCTAGAGCTATAAATTTCCCTCTGAGCACTGTATTTATTGCATCCCATAAGTTTTCTATGTTTAGTTTTGGTTTTTGTTCATCTCCAGATATTTCCTAATTTCCCTTGTGATTTCTTATTGGGCCAATCCATTGGTTGTTTAATAATGTGTTGTTTAATTTCTGCATATTTGTACATTTTCAAGTTTTCCTTTTTGTTGTTGTTGATTTCTAGCTTTATTGCTTTGTGGTCGAAGAAGATGCCTTGTATGATTTTGATATTTTAAAATTTATTAAGATTTTATTGATGGTTTAACATATGATCTATCTTGGAAAACGTGCTATGGGTTGCATTTTACGCACTTGGGAAGTATGTGTTTTCCGCTGTTGTTGGCTGGAGTGTTCTATATTTGTCCATTAGGTCTAGTTGGTTAATACTGTTGTTCAAGTCCTCTATTTCCTTATGTCTTATCAATTATTGAAAGTGGTGTACTAAAGTCTCCAACAATTATTGTAGAACTATCTATTTCTGCCTTAACTCGGTCAATGTTTGTGTCATATATTTTGGGGCTCTATTGTGAGGTGCATATGTTTGTAGTCATTACATCTTCTTGCTGGATTGAACCTTTTATCAGTAATATAATAGCCTTTGTTCCAGTTTGCTAGTGCTGCCTTTTCACCAAACATCAAAATGGATCAGCTTTTATAAAAGGGGTTTATTTGGTTACACAGTTGTAGTCCTAAGGACATAAAGTGTCCAAGGTAAGTCATCAACAATCCGGTGCCTTCACTGGAGGATGGCCAATGGTGTCTGGAAAACCTCTGTTAGCTGGGAAGGCACGTGGCTGGCATCTGCTCTGGAATTCTGGTTTCAAAATGGCTTTCTCCCAGGACGCTCCTCTCTAGGCTGCAGCTCCTCAAAAATGTCACTCTTAGTTGCTCTTGGGGCATTTTTTTCTCTCTTAGCTTCTCTGGAGCAAAAGTCTGCTTTCAAAGGCCATCTTCAAAATGTCTCTGTAAGCTGAAGCTCCTCTCTCAGCTCCTGTGTGTTCTTCAAAGTGTCTTGGCTGTGGCAAGCTTGCTCCTTCTGTCTGAGCTTATATAGTGCTCCAGTAAACTAATTAAGGCCCATGCTGAATGGGCGGGGCCACACCTCCATGGAACATTATCCAGAGTTATCACCTACTGTTGAGTGAGGCACATTTCCATGGACACAACCTAATCCAAACATTCCAACTTAATCAACACTAATAAGTCTGCCCCCACAAGACTGCATCAAAGAACATGGCTTTTTCTGGGGGACATACATCCAAACCAGCACAGCCTTCTTTGTGTCTTTTAATCTTTTTTGACTTAAAGTCTATTTTCTCTGATAATAATATAGCCACTCTGGCTCTCTTTTGATTACTCTTTGCTTGGAAAATCTTTTTCCACCCTTTTTCTTTCAATCTCTTTGTGTCTTTGTACCTAAAGTTAGTCTCTTGTAGACAGCATCTAGAGGGATCATTATTTTCCATCCAATCTGCCAATCTCCACCTTTTAATTAGGGAGTTTAATCCATTGACATTTAAGGTTATAACTGAGAAGGAAGGATTTACTTCTGCCATTCAGCCCTTTGTTTTCTGAATGTCTACTATTTTTTTTTGTTCCTCAATTATTCTGTTACTGCCTGTTTTTTGTATTTAGTTGCATTTTGTAGAGTACCATTTTGATTCCCTTCTTCTTTCCTTTTTTCTATATTTGTAAGTTATTTTCTTAGAGGCTATCTATGTAAATATAATATCTATGTAAATACAATAGCCATCTTTAATAACCTAGTTCAACTAGTACCAACCAAGATTCAGTTGTACGTAAACTCTCTTCTCCTATATTTCTCTGTCCCTTCCCTTTTCATTGTCTCAGATTTCATATTTGTACATTGTCTGCCCATTAACATAGACTATTTGTACTTTTGACTCTTTAGTCATATAGAGGTGGGGAAACAGTAACAAACTGAAAATACCATAATATGGGATTTTACACTTACCTATTAGTTACCTTTACTAAAGTTTTTATTTCTTCTTATGGCTTCTGGTTACTAGGTTTTATTTCAGCTTGAAGCTGCCTTTGGCATTTCTCACAGGGCAGGGCTTCTGGGAATGAACACTTTCAGCCCTTGTTTATCTGTAAATGCACTAATTTCTCCTTCATTTCTGAAAGATATTTTTTCTAGATATAGAATTCTTCATTTACAATTTTTTCACTAAGGACTTCAAATATGCCATTCCATTGTTTCCTGGCCTCCATGATAGCTGATGAGAAATTCACTGTTAAGTTTACTGACCTTTTTTTCTGATTGTTCAAATCTGCTGTTGAATCCTTCTAATTAGTTTTTCATTTCAATTACTATACTGTGCAGCTCCAAAATTTCTGGGTTTTTTTAATCATTTCCATCTCTTTATAATTTCCTTTGGTTCTTTGTATATGGACTCCATATTAGTTAGGGTTCTCTAGGGAAACAGAATCAACAAGAGATCTGTATAAATATAAGATTTTATAAAAGTGTCTCAAGCAACTGTGGGGTATGCATGAGTCCAAATTCCATAGGGCAGGCAGCAAACTGACAACTCCAATGAATGCATTCGATGAACTCCTCAGGAAACAAACTGGCAGCTTTGATGAACTCCTCAGGAAATGCTTTGCTGGTCAACCAAAGAAGAAGTGGAGATCCTCTATCTGTCTCGCTTAAAAGTCTTCAACTGATTGGATTAAATCCAGCTGATTGCATTCTCTCATTGTGGAAGACACACCCTTTGTTGATGTCATCAGTCACAGCTGCAGCCAATTGACTGATGATTTAATAACCCAGCCTTCTGCTTTATTAACCAGCCACAAATGTCCTTGAAGTAACAGGCCAGTGCTTGCTTCACCAGACACCTGGGCACCATCACCTGGCCAAGTTGACACATGAATCTAACCATCACAGACTCCTTTAGCTCATTAGCACTGACAGTTGATTTAAAGTCTTTGACCAATATGTCCAATCTATGAGCTTCTTCAGGGATGGTTTCTGGCAAATTCTTTTTTTCCTGTGAATGGGCCATGCTTTCCTGTTTCCTTGGTCATTTTTCATTGAGAAATGGACACTTTGAATATTATGTATTTGTGATTCTGGAAAGTTTCTTTTTCCATTCCTCTGCGATTGCTGTTTTTGTTGTTTTTGTTTTTGAGGGCTGGAGTCATCAATTTGTGATTTTTCCAAAGTGATTTTGCTCCCAAGTGTGGAATGGAAAGTGTCAAAAGGAGAACAGTATAAGAACTGCCTCTTTAAGTTTCCTTCACTGTGTTTCCCTGAAGGTGGGGCAAGCGATGATCAGTGATCAACCACACATCCCGGGATCCTGGAGGACCGAGTCCTTGCATCCCCCCAGGGCCCAGCTGCAGCCCCCACCGCTCCCACCACGCGGCTCGGGGATGGGGTGGTGATGGCCGCTGCAGGGACGGTGGAATTCACCATTTGTCACCATTTACCAGCCTCTTCCTCCAGCTCTTCCCTGGGTGCCTCAGTGCTCCACCAGCCTCCAGGTTCCCAGATAATCGTTCCAGACAGTTTCCGCCGTTTCAGTAGCTGTTTTAGTGGAGGGACTGGTTCCTGGAGTTTCCTACTCTGCCAGCTTCCTGCCATCCCTATTTCCTATGCTTGTGATATACTTATTGTCTTGTAAGATTCCATGATTTAACTTTTAATCATTGCTGTATTTTAAGAACTGGCTCGCAGAACTCCTGAAAATGTAAAAACCATCTCTCGGGAGCCGGGACAAGTGGCCCTGCACGCAGCTGCCATTCTGCTGCGTCCCCGCCACTGTGATTGCGACGCCCGTGACGGTGCAATGAGGCATTGCTGCCGGCCCCTCCCACCTGCCGCCCCGCCCCCTCCTGCCGGCCCCTCCCTCCCGCCGGCCCCTCCCACCT
>PVKY010000180.1:0-49850 GCA_004027775.1 Bradypus variegatus
AGGGAACCCAATGAGTTGGCCCTAGTACTGAAGTGTTCCAAGAAAGCAGGCAGTAAGACAGGTTTGGGACCTGATTCCTGGGTGGCTCACTCACCATCTGGCCTGTAATGCAGCCCCCGCCCCATTGGAGGCCTGCAGAGATAGAGCCTGAGAAGTGGCTGGCAGAGAGGAACCTTTGAAATGCATGGGAGGCTACTGGGAATTGGGGGCTGTTAACTAAGCTATATTGACTTAAAGATGATAATGACAAGCTAAGGACAATGCACAAACAATTGACAACTAGGTGGGAGAGCCAGCTAGTCTCTTTATTGGTTTCCTAGAAGCCTTCATCTCAGGCAGTGGATGAGCAGAAAAAGCTGAAGTTGGAACCCAGATTTCATAGCCAGTGTGGCCGAAGGTCAAGGATGGCTGCTCTAAACCAATTAGGCCTGACAGGCAGGGACCAAAGACTCCACCCAACAAGAGGCCAAAATCAAATCTTAATTTTAAAAGATCAAAATCATACAATCTTTTTCAAGCACAATGGAATGAAGCCACAAATGAGAAAGAAAACTGGAAATTTACAAATATGTGAAAATTAAACAACACACTCTTACACAAACAAACAAACAAGAAATCATAGGGGAAATTAGCAAGTACTTACATATGAATGAAAACAAAAATCACAATATACCAAAACTTCATGGAATGCAGTGAAGGCAGGGATCAGAGGGAAACTTACAGTTGTAAATGCCTACATTATCAAGGAAAAAAATATCCCAAATTAATAACTTAGCTGCCTACCTGAGGAACTAGAAAAAGAAGAGCAAACTAAACCCAAAGTGAGAAGAAGGAAGTAAATAAAGAGTAGAGCTGAGACAAATGAAACTGAGAATAGAAAAACAATAGAGAGAATAGATGAAACCAAAGGTTGGTTATTTGAAAAGATCAATAAAGTTGACAAACTTAGCTAGATTGGCAAAGAAAATAAGAGGACACAAATAACTAAAATTAGAAATGAAAGTGGAGTCATTGCCACCAATCCTACAGAAATAAAAACAATTATAAGAGAATACTTTGCATGATTGTATGCCAACAAATTAGGTAACCTAAACAAAATGGAAAATTCCTAGAAACATGCAGATTATTTAAACCAACTCAAGAAATAGAAAATCTCGACAGACTTATAACAAGTGAAGAGATCAATTCATTAATCAAAAACCTCCAGTATAAAAAGTCCAGTACCAGTTGGCTTCACTGGTGAATTCTATCAAACATTTAAAGAAGAATTAACACTAATCCTTCTCAAACTCTTCCAAAAAATAGAGGAGGGAACATTTCCTAACTTATCTAATGAGGCCACCATTACCCTGATAACAAAGCCAGATAAAAATAGCACTAGACAATAAAATTATGGGCCAATTTCCCCTATTGAATATAGATGCAGAAATCCTCAACAAAATACTAGCAAACTGAATCCAACAGTATATTAACAGGATTATACACCGTAACCAAGTGGTGGTTCAAAATACATGAAACAATCACTGTAATATACCACACTAAGAGAATGAAGGAAAACAACAACACATAATCATGTCAATTGATGCAGAAAAAAATCTGACAAAATGCAACACCTTTTTGCCCTTTATATTTACACAAAATCTAAAACACTCAGAAAACTAGGAATAGAATGGAACTTCCTCAACATGATAAAGGAAAAGAAAGAAAGTGTTCTCCATTAGATCAGGAACAAGCAAGGATGCCCATTTTCTACACTGCTATTCAACATTGTACTGGAAGTTCTAGCCTGAGCAATTAGGCAAGAAAAAGAAATAAAAAACATACACATAGAAAAGGAAGAAGTAAAACTTTCCCTGTTTGAGGATGACATGATCCTATATATAGAAAATCCTAAGGAACCCACAATAAAGCTACAAGAACTAATAAACAAATTCATCAGAGTTGCAGGGTACATGATCAACAGGCAAAAGTTAGTTGTGTTTCTATACACCAGAAATTAACCATCTGAAGAGGAAATTAAGAAAATTCCATTTACAATAGCATCTATAAGAATAAAATACCTTGGAATAAATTTAACTAAGGAGGTAAAAGACTTAGTCACTAAAAGCAACTAAACATTGCTGAAAGAAACTAAGGAAGACCTAAAAAAAAAATGGCAAAGACATTCTTGTTCAGGAATTGGAAGCCTTAATATTGTTAGGATATCAATTTGCCCAAAGCTGTCTATCAAAATTCCATGCAATCCCTATCAAAATTCCAACTGCCTTTTTTACAGATATGGAAAAGCTGAGCCTCAAATTCCTTAGAATGGCAAGGGACCCTGGATAGCCAAAACAACCTTGCAAAAGCAGAAGGTTGGAGGACAAACCCTTACAGATAGCAAAACTTACTACAAGGCTACTGTGCCAGTTGGAATGGATTATGTCCCCCAAACACCATTATCTTTGATGCAGTCTTGTGGGGCAGATATTTTACTGCTGATTAGAATTCTTTGAGTGTTTCCTTGGAATGTGCCCCACCCAACTGTAGGTGATGACTCTGATTGGATAGTTTCCATGGAGGTGTGACCCCACCCATTCAGGGTCAGTCTGAATTAGTTCACTGAAGCACTATATAAGCTCAGACAGACGGAGCGAGCTTGCTACAGCTGAGAGGGACACTTTGAAGAAAGCACAGGAACTGCAGATGAGAGACAGTTTGAAGATGGCCATTGAAAGCAGACTCTTGCTCCAGAGAAGCTGAGAGAGGACAAATATCCCGAGTGCAGTGATATTTTGCTCCCGAGTGATATTTTGAAGAGGAGCTGTGGCTTAGAGAGGAATGTCCTGGGAGAAAGCCATTTTGAAACCATAACTTTGGAGCAGACAGCAGTCACGTGCCTTCCCATCTAACAGGTTTTCTGGACACCATTGGCCACCCCCCAGTGAAGGTACCCGATTGCTGATGTGTTACCTTGGACACTTTATGGCCTTAAGACTGTAACTGTGTAACCAAATAAACCCCCTTTTATAAAAGCCAGTCCATCTCTGGTGTTTTGCATTCTGGCAGCATTAGCAAACTAGAACAGCTACAGTAATCAAAACAGTATGATATTGGCGTAAGGACCATATCTTTGATTTTCAACAAGGGAGTCAAGTCCACAAAATCGGGAAAGAATAGTCTCTTCAACAAATGGCAGTAGGAAAACTGGATCTCCATGTGCAAAAGAATGATGTTGGACCCCTACCTTACACCATATAAAAAATAATTCAAAATGGATATTGACCTAAGTACTCAGTCAACTGATCATAGATGCTAACCACATCCATGAAATGCTGTCACAGCAATACTTAGTATTTAATTAAGTAACTGTACTGTAGCATACCAAAGTGGGCACATAAGATGAACCATGACACTGCCCAACTGTGAGAAGTGGGGTCAGCTGACTGCCTCTAGCTGCCACACCCTCAAGGGTCCACCTCAAATTCGAGCTGAGTCGTGTCTCCTCTGGTGGCTCCAGTGACTAAGCAAGGCAGTGGTGCGAGGGCTTGGCTATTTCTTCCCAATGTGGGACTCTAGCAGACATTCCTCCCAAGTTCCCTGCTGGGTGGCAGACTGTCAGGTCTGCACCGGGGCCTGCCAGCTCCCAGTCCGACCCAGTTCCCCTTGCTTTTCCTCTTGTAGGCATTAACCCTGATAAACCTTTTGAATCCTTAAACTTTGTCTCAGCATGTGCTTTCCTAGAGAGTCCAGCCTGCAACACCTTCATCTAGCCAGGGATGGCCAGGGAGAGTTCATTTATTTACTCAGTGAATATTTGAAGAGGACACATAATACGGTGCTCAAGTAATACATTCTCCTAAACTGGGTTTGCACCTCACTCTTCTGGGATGGTGGGCACATTACTCCACTGTCTTCATCCTTGTTTTCCTGCCTATGGAATGGGGATAATTGTAGAACATACTCCAGAGTGTTGCTACAAAAATCAAATATGTAAACTGCCCAGCACAATGCCTAGCACACACTCAACAATGACAAAGTCCAACTGCTGTTATTTTTCCTTTAAGCACCCATGTGATGGTTGGTTCACGTGTCGACTTGGCCAGGTGATGGTGCCCAGCTGTCTGGCCAAGCAAGCACTGGCCTAACCATTGCTGAGAGGACGTTTGTGGCTGGTTAATAAACCAACAGGCTGGTTTATTAAATCCTCAGTCAGTTGGCTGCAGCTGTGACTGATGACATCAGCAAAGGGCGTGTCTTCCACAATGAGAGAATGCAGTTGGCTGGATTTAATCCAGTCAATCAATTGAAGACTTAAGCGAGACAGATAGAGGACCTTCACTTCTTCTTCGGCTGCCCAGCGAAGCATTTCCTGAGGAGTTCGTCAAAGTTGCCAGTTCATTTCCTGAGGAGTTTATCAAACATCTTCATTGGAGTTGCCAGTTTGCTGCCTGCCCTACAGAATTTGAACTCGTGCATACCCACAGATGCATGAGACACTTTCATAAATCTTGTATTCATAGATATCTCTCATTGATTGTGTTTCCCTGGAGAACCCTAACTAATACAACTTGGTACCGGGAGTGGTTCTCGAGAAACAGAATCTTAAAATGGGCCTTTACAATTTGTTTTCTACTCTGATTAGAGTCAAAGGCCTTTAGGAAGGGTTAGACTCCTGCTCTCTCAAGCCCCAAGGATGCAACATCGTTCTGTAAATGAATCTCAGACTTTGAAATCTAATGGAGCTTGCCCTGCAGGTTTTAGGAACTGTTCTGGTCCCTTAAACCCTGCTTTCCTTACTGTTTCTCCTTATGGCACTGGGAATGTTTATGCTATGACTGGCCCTCCTTTGTATATTGTAAGTACATAACTTGTTCCAAATTTCACAGGTCCACAGCTAGAGGGGAATTATGCTTTTGGACAGACCATGCCTGTAACTGATTTTGATGGGTTTTATACTTAACTATTGTTACTGAAATGATTTAAGTTTCTGTGATATTGTTGTGGGATGAATGTATTTTGTATGTGGAAAGATCATGTCATTTTGGGGTCTGGGGGGGGATGTGCCAGTTTGAATGTATTATGTCCCCCAAAATGCCATTATCTTTGATGTAATCTTGTGTGGGCAGACATTATCAGTGTTGATTAGATTGTAATTCTTTGAGTGTTTCCATGGAGATGCGCCCCACCCAGCTGTGGATGGGCCTGACTGGATGGCTTCCATGGAGGTGAGGCCCCGCCCATTCAGGGTGGGCCTTGATTAGTTTACTGGAGCACTATATAAGCTCAGACAGGAGGGAGCTTGCCACAGCCAAGAGGGACACTTTGAAGAAAACACACAAGCTGAGACTTTCTTGTAGCTGCAGATGAGAAACAGTTTGAAGATGGCCGTAGAAAACAGACTCTTGCTCCGGAGCAGCTAAGAGAGGACAAATACCCCAAGAGCAACTGAGAGTGACATTTTTGAGGAACTGCAGCCTAGAGAGGAACGTCCTAGGAGAAAACCATTTTGAAACCAGAACTTTGGAGCAGACGCCAGCCACGTGCCTTCCCAGCTAACAGAGGTTTTCTGGACGCCATTGGCCATCCTCCAGTGAAGGTACCCCATTGTTGATGACTTACGTTGGACACTTTATGGCCTTAAGACTGTAACTTTGTAACCAAAAAACCCCCTTTATAAAAGCTTGTCCATTTCTGGTGTTCCACATTCTGGCAGCATTAGCAAACTAGAACCACCCACTTCAAGCTTTTAGCTACATAGGTGTTATTTTTCTATTCAGAAGTTAGTGGGCACGGCCTGACAAGCATCTGGGTAGGGATGGTAACGACAGGACCCTAAATGTGGAATTGTCAGGTCTGGGGATTTGGGCTGCATGGCTACTGCTCTTTTGTACCTATGCAACTGGCTGGAATAAAAGACAGGCTGTGCGTGTGGCACCCCTGAAGCAGCTTTCCCCAGGAGAGGATCCCTAGTCCGCTTGCAACGGCCCATCACAAAGGAAGCCTCCATCTGCCTTGCTCACCTGAGCATGAACTTTTGCCCCTTGGGTGACTGCTGGTGGGACAGCGGACGCCTGGGTCTGAGGCACTCATCTGGGCAGAGCAGCAGCTCTCATCCCCGAAGGGAGAAGCACCATGGTGGAGACGTGCTCACCTGTCCCCAGAGGACAGCAAACCAGAGCCGACAGCTTAAAAAGCAAGAGGCCCACCTCAGACACTGCTGGTGGGGATAGAAAATGATGTAGCCACCTCGGAAGACAATTTGGCAGTTTCACAAAACATTAAACACAGAGTTACCATGAGACCCAGCAAATCCATGTCTAGGTGAAATGAAAACCTACATCTGCACAGCAGACGTGAGCGTGAACATTCGCAGCAGCTTTACTCACAGTGGCTAAGTGGAAACCACCCCAACGTCCATCAGCGGTGAGTGAATAAATAAATGCAGTGGAATATTTGGCAATAAAAAGGAGCGAAGCACTGACATAGGCCACAACATGGATGAGCCTTGCCAACATTACACTAAATTAAAGAATTCAGTCACAAAAGCCCCATATCATAAGACTCATTCATGTGGAATGCCCAGAATCGGCAAATCTAGAGACAAAGTAGGTTAGTGGTTGCCAGGGCTGTGGAGAGTGACTGCTTCCCTGGGGCAGGGTTTCCTTCTGGGATGATGAAAATGTTCTGGAATTAGTGGTGATTGGTGCACAACTCTTCCTACACTTAAAGGGGTGAATATAATGTATGTAAGTAATATCTCAGTTAAGCTGTTAAACGAATGACTAAAAGAACAACAAAACAAATAAATAAAGCAGGGGTTCCGGCCCAGCCTCTGGGAAGCTGGCTGAGGTGCTGCAGCGCGTGGTAGAGGCTGTCAGCGGAACTCGCACCGGACCTGTTCTGGTGCTTGGGAGAGATGACGGTTTGTGGACATCCTCCAGGGCTGTGTGGACAAGAGGATCCACGGGAAACGTTCTCCAGGCGCCGACCTCCCCACCCAGCTTGTAGCACCTGCTGGAAAAGCTTGAAGGAGCACTGGACTGAGAAACCGGCTTCCCTGAGCACCCTGCTTCTCCGCCCCGCCCTCACTGTCCTCTGGCCGCAGGGCCTCCACCCACCTTTTGTTGTGGGTGTCATGGCCAGTGTCCACCTGTAGGTCCCTGCTGGCTCCTAATGCCCCCCCAAGACTTAATCCAGCTTTTGCCCTCAGGGTGGTTAAGGCAGCTGCAGAAGGAAAGGATCTGGTATTAAGAAATTGGAACTGGCCACGCGTAAAAATAACCAGGTGCCTGGAGGGACACGCTTCACCCCCAGTCGCCAGGCTCTTGCTGGGCGGCGAGATTGTCATAACAGGACGGCCAGACTAGGCGAGGGGCCCTGAGGTTGGCTCGCAGAGCACTGCGAGGTGAGGGTGGGCCTTGGGGCTGGCCGGGACTGTCCCCCCCAGCTCTGCCGCTTTATTTACACGCCCTCATTCTTGGGCTGCGGCTCTGCCTCGGCGGCACTCATGCACCAGCAGGCAGGCGCCAGCGGTGGCCAAGCCTGCCTGGGATCAGGAGTTTGCATCCTGCGACGCTCTGGGTTACGGTGGCAGTTCCCTGAGATGCATCCCGCATCTTTTGTGTGGACTCGAGAGAGGGTAAAATGCAGGAGACCCTTGAGGAAGGCTCTGCTTCCCCGACAGCCACCTCCTGCCTGGGGGTTGGTCCCAGGCGGGCCGCGTCTGGGGCAGGCCCTGCACGTGGGCTCCTTGGGGGCAAAGCACAACTCTGCCACGTGCCCGTGGAGCAGCCTTGAGCCTGCGGATCCCCAGGTCCTTGCCTCTGAAGGTGCAGTGACCGCCTCATGGGGCTGGGGCTGAGGGCAGGGGTCTCAGGGTCCGCACAGAGCGGGGCCTCAGCCACAGCCGGCGGTCAGCACAGGCGCTTAGTAGAAGCCACACGTAAGCTCTGACCGGGCCTTTCACTTTTTTTTTTAATTTGGTTTTATTGAGATATATTCACACACCACACAATCATCCATGGTGTATAATCAACTGCTCACAGCACCATCATATAGTTATGCATTCATCACCCCAATCTATTTTTGAACATTTTCCTTACATCAGAATCAGAATCAGAATACAAAATAAAAGTAAAAAAGAACACCCAAATCATCCCCCCATCGCACCCTATTTTTCATTTAGTGTTTGTCCCCATTTTTGTACTCATCCATCCATACACTGGATAAAGGCAGGGCGATCCATAAGGTTTTCACAATCACATTGTCACCCCATGTAAACTACATTGTTATACAGTCATCTTCAACAGTCCGGACTACTGGGCTGGAGTTTGGTAGTTTCAGGCATTCACTTCTAGCTACTCCAATACATTAAAACCAAACAGGTGTTATCTATATAGTGTGTAGTAATGTCCACCAGAGTGACCTCTCAATTCCATTTGAGATCTCTCAGCCACTGAAGCTTTATTTCATTTCATTTCGCATCCCTCTTTTGGTCAAGATGTTCTCAATCCCACAATGCCGGGTCCAGATTCATCCCCAGGAGTCGTATTCTGTGTTGCTGGGGAGATTGACACCCCTGGGAGTCAGGTCCCATGTAGGGGGAGGGCAGTGAGATCACCCGCCAAGGTGGCTTAGTTAGAGAGGCCACATCTGAGCAACAAAGAAACCCTTACGGCCTTTCACTTTTAACCCTCTCCCGAATGAAAATGTACACATGCATAAAAGCACCTGGAGCCGAGTGTCCCGTCGGATGGATTTCCAGTACACACCCCTGTGCAACCAGCACCGCGAGCCGCCCTCCCCGCCCATGGCCGGCCCGTGGCTTCGTGAACTTGGAGCCCGGCCACATGGCCCTCGCCTTAGTGCAGGGACCACTGGGCAGGGATCATCTCCCCTGCTAGAGCACAGCAGGCAGCTGCCAGGTCATCACAGACTGGACACAAAGGCTCTGGACATTCTGGGGCAGCCCACCGGCGAACGGACACATACATTTCCGCTGGGCACACACAGCTATCTTTTATTGACAAAGATGACCCCCAGAAGCTTGTGGGTGTGCTCCCCTTCCTCGTGTCTTGGAGTGCCCAGGCCCCATAGCCCACCCCCACCCCCGGGTGAGTCCAGGATACCGGTGCCCAGCTGGGCCCAGGCCTCTGGACCCTCCACCCCGAGCTGCCCCCCACCCCGGGTCCCCCGGCAAGCTCAGCATCAAACAAGGCCTAGGTGCACGCCTCGTGCCAGGCGTGTGCTAGAACCCATGGCCGGAGGTGAGGGTTCTTGGGGGTTGGAGGCAGGATGGAGGCACAGAGGTCCCCAGCGCTGCGGGCCAACAGTGGACAGGGACACTGTCAGCCTCCCCGTTTGCCCCGTCCAAACCCACATGAGCTGCCCCCTCCCACCCTGCTCTTGGTGTGCCACCTTTGTTGGTGGGCAACACCCCACCCCACCAGAGGCCACCTGCCCCATAAGGCTGACCCCTTCGCCCTACTTCCTCCCGGAACCAGGTGGGGGAGGGAACTGCAGGTAGAGGGAAGGGGGGGCAGCAGAGGGCAGCAGGGGGCCCAAGGGCGAGGGGTCCCCCAGACCCCCTCAGCCCTCCCCCGCGGACCCGTCCTTCCATACCCCCCACCATGCACAGGGACCCCATCCTTCCCTGTCCTCCCTTGCCGCAAGCACCCAGGGCCTACATGGCTCTTGGTGCACAGACACCCCGTGAATGGCCCTGTGAGCCCTGCGCCACCCTTTCCCATCCTCCCGACATCCTCTACAGCAGGGTCTCTTGCCCCCTGACCCTTTGAGGTCGCCGAGGGCAGAGACTCAGGGAGATGCACAGCCAGGAGGCCGAAGGGCCGGGGTCCAGCCGCGCCTGCTCCCCGGGGGCTGCACCGCGTTGGCCTCCAGGTGCAGGCGAGGGGAGGCTCAGGGGTCCCAGTGACATGGCCCCCTGTTCCTGAGCTCAAGCCCCTGGGGGCAGGGCCCGCAGCGCTCGTTTTCCCACCTCCACAACAGCTCCCTAAACATTATCTCCGCTTGGGGGTGGGGCGCAGCTCCAGCGCTGGCCCTGGGGGACGCTAACACCCAGGGAGCTGCCGTCCTGGGACGGCCGCGTCCCCATCATCTCTGACCTGCTCTCCCACCTCGCTGTGTCTGCTGCTTTGGTGCTGGACATTTTTTTTTACCTATTTTTATTTTTTATCATACTTTTTTATTGTAGAATATAACATATATACATAAAAGTAATAACTTTCCAAGTACAATTTAACAAGTAGTTAGCAAATTTCAAAGAATATTATGGGTTATAATTCCACACTTCCAGTTATTTCCTTATTATGAAATATATATACAAAAAGATAATATCTTTCAAAGTATGATTTAACAAGTAAATATATAGGAGATTTCCAAAGTTATTATGACTTATAATACCATAGTTTCAGTTATTTCCTTATTGTGAAATCTAACATATACACAGAAAGGTATAGCTTTCAAATTAGAATTTAACAAGTAGCTGTAGGATAAATTTCAAAGGATGCGATGGGTTACAGTTCCACCATTTCAGTTCTTTCCTTCTAGCTATTCTAATACCCTAGCAACCAAGAAAAAGAAAATTATATAAAGATTCAGTATTCATAATCCTTTGTTAAATTCCATCTTGTCTGTACCCCTTCCTCTAGTTTAATCACTTTCCCCATCTTCAGGGATGTCTAGGCAGAGACCACCCAAACCTGTTCATGTTAAAAAGGGGTGTCAACTTTATGAGCAAAGGGGACACTTCTGGTTGATGTTCTTGAAGAGGCTGTTGCCTTTGGGTTTCAGGACTTAGCTGTCATAAGAGCTCTCTAAAGGATTTAAGTCTCTGAAACTTTTATCGAGTCCCAGATAAGGATCTGGGTATTCATTAGGGTTTGGGGGACTGCTGTTGACTCGGGCTATCATACTGTGGCCATTTGGCAAATCTAGCTGAAGTTTGCACAGGAGTAACTTCCAGGACAGCCTCTGACTCTACTTGAATTCTCTTGGTGGGGTTGGATTTTAAGATGCTTTTCTCTTACTGCTTTGACTTACCAGACCAGATTGTTGGGGTGGGTGTCAGGGGGTGGGGGAGAAAGAGGAGCAGAATGCTGGGGAGGTAGTGAGGGAAGAGGGGGTCAGGGGGACAGGTGAAGGAGAGGGGTGTCCAAGAACCCTTAACCCAAATAGCGCTTACAGAGCCCCTAGAACACAGCCTTGCAGAGCTACCAGGAAGAAGTGGGTTTCACCTGGATTCACGAGGGAGCACGCCTGGTTGTGGGGGTCAGCTCTGCTCCCCTCCTCTCCTTACTCCCTGGCCACACTTGCCAGTTCCCACCACCCTATACCCTGCACACACACCCCTTCTAGTTGCTTCCATTCCGGGAGAGCCTCCGCAGCTCACTCCTAGCAAGTGCCAGGAGGCCAGAGCCCAGCCTCCCCCCAGGGGCCTCCCTGTGGCCTCCTTCCTGACAGGGGGGCACCCGCAGACCCTCCCATGTGCCCAACCCTGGAGGAGGGGACAGGCTCATTCCCACACTCAAGACCACAGGTGATTTCTGCTCTATCTGTGGACCACCCATTTAGGAACTTTTCTCTCCCAAACAACTCGCCTGCTGTTGTTTCACACATGGTGAGGAGAGCTGTGCGGGCTGGCCTCTCTTCCTCAGGTGTGCGTGGGGTCCCAAAATGGTGCTCTGTGTCGCGTACACCCACTGTTGGTGAAATCCAGGGCAGGGCCCCTCCTCCATGTCTCACGCCTGTCCTTACTGGGGACCACCTACACACACACACACACACACACACACACACACACACACACACACACACGGCAGGTGCTTAGAAATGGCTCTTTGGTTGGCGTGGAAACCTTTCCAGCAGTGTCTGTGGCACTCTGCACACCCGATCTTCCACATGTAGGTCCCCAGCCGCCTCTAAAGCCCTTTCACAGGCATCATCTTCCGGGTGCACCCATCCACCAGCGAGCTGGACAGAGCAGCTGTCATTTCCATTAGGCAGACAGACAGACCAATGTGGAAAGGGTTTCTGGGGAGCCCCAGGTCTTCTTGCTACATCCCTCAGCTCACTGTGGGGACTGTGTGGCCCCGTGCATGTGGTACAGAGCCTTTTAGGGTGGAGGTGCAGGATGGGGTTGCCCCAGTCTGGAAACAAACCATGCCAATGGACTCTGAGGCCAAGTTAGGCGCACAAGGTCTGCTCCCCTTCTCGGACAATTCCTGAGTGCCCTCTATTTCGGGCAGGACACCAAGGGGGAATGGCGGGCTGCATTCCTTGGGCCTGTGCCCCATGTCTATATTTAGGTCTCTGCCTGCGTGGGCATCTGCACTGGGGCTCATGTCCTCAGGGAGCCACACGGCACACCCGGGCGCCTGGTAGGCACTCGGAGGTGTCCGGGAGCTGCACCTTTCCCTGGCCCTGCAGCCCGCTGCCTGGGCGCCACAGGAGCGGGACCCAGCTCCCCCTCCCAAGACAGAATCAACTCCTGCTTTGCTAAGGGTACGTCCCCACCCCAACGCAGAGGCTTGGGGTCAGGCACTCACAGGGAGCGTGAGGTGTAGGACTTACGCCCTCGACCCTGGCCAGATGAGGCCAGATGAGGTGCTGAGGTACACGGGAGACTTCAGCCGGCACCCACTTCAGACAGGTGTGCCCCCAATGCATCCTGCTGCACGGAGGGAGAAGCAGAGGGTTCAGCTTCTCGGCCTGGGGGCAGGAGGTGCCAATCTCCAGGTGTTTCTCACGTGGGCAGGGCTAAACACCTGGCTTTGCTGCCCTTGTTCTCCATCTTCCCTGCTGCTGGGTGTGGGCGAGTTCTGGCAGGACAACACGCCCCAGACCCAGGTCTGCTGCTTACCCGCCACGACTCCCCTGTGCTGGGGGTTTCCTCCTCCGGGAACTGGCGATAGCAGCAGCTTTCACACATTTTTGTCTGGCGCACCCACATTAATAAATACATTTTACATCTTATGTGTATATATATTACCCTCACTCTGCCGGACGCTGTCCAATACTTTCTATTTCATTCTATCGCATTTTTAGAAAATGCCGGTCACCAGCCACTACGTATTTTCAGGACACGGTATTGGCCACTGCGCTGATGATGTCACGGCCGAGAGGGCGGAGAGCCCAGAAAGGCAGCGCGCACCCGCTCTGGGAGCGGTGCTGAGCGCGGGGCAGGGCGAGGGCGAGTGGCGGGCGGAGGGGAGGCCCGGCGCGGGGCAGGCTCTGTGGGGGCGCCACGCCGCCGCGGGCTTCGGGCGGGCGGGCGGGACGAGAAGAGAGGACATGCTCAGCTCGTCATATGCTCGCAGCGCTCCAGGGCCGGGACGCCGGGTCTCTCGGCGCAGGCACCCTTCTCCCTGCTTTCGCCCCGGGGAGAGGGGGCCCGGGGCGCAACCCCCGCCCCGAGAGAGGCCAAGAGCCGGGCGGACGGGCCCGCAGAGCGCTCAAGACAAGGAGGGACTGCCCAAGCCCCGTTTCTGCAGAAAGGGAAACTGAGGCCAGGAGACACCCGCCCGCGGGTCCCCGAGGCCCTGGCCCCGCCCCGCAGGGTCTGCGCCCCGCGGCCGCCCGCCCCTCCGCGCACGCGCGCTCCGCCCCGCCCAGTCTCGTGCTCCCCGCCTCGCGCTGGGACCGCCAGGAGCAGGCGCAGGTGAGGGGCGGAGAGCCCCGGCAGGCCCTTCCCCGGCCGGTGGCGCCGAGCTGCGCAGGCGCAGGGCACGGGCCCGCCCTCCCCAGGCCGGTGGTGTGGCCATGTTTAAAGAGGGGGCGATGCGGCGAGCCAATCGCAGGTGAGCGTGCGGGGGCGGAGCGTCGCGGCGCCAGGCCCCGGATGAGGCTGTGGCGGCCCCTCCTCCCTCGCGGCCCGCTCGGAGCCCTCGGCCGTGCGTGCCCCGCCTTCGCTCGCCCGGTCCCCGGCGCAGGCCCCTCGGGCAGCGGTGAGGAGGCGGCGAGGCTGAGGAGCGCGAGGAGGTGCGGCCGCGGCCCGGCGCCCTGCCTGCCTCGCCGCCATGAGCGGCTCCTCGGGCACCCCGTACCTGGGTAGCAAGATCAGCCTCATCTCCAAGGCGCAGATCCGCTACGAGGGCATCCTCTACACCATCGACACGGACAACTCCACCGTGGCGCTCGCCAAAGGTACCGGCTCCCGGAGCCCCGCCCCGGCCGCCCCAACCGCCCGGCGGCGCCCCGAGGCCCGCGCCGCCGCCCCCCTGTCGCCCGGCCCCGGCCAGCCGAGCTCCGGGCCCGCCGGCTCCTCGCCCCGCTCCGCGCGCCGTCTCCGGGCCGGGCGGGGGCTCGCGAGGGAGCCGGGGCGGCCCTACTCCGCGAGCGCGCTCGGCCGGCCGCACAATGGTCTCGCCGCGCTCCTCCCGCCGCGTTGTTGTGCGCGGGCCGCCCTGCCGCGGGTGGGGGCGGGGGCACCCAGGCTCCTGCGGGGGCGGCGGAGAGGCGGGGTGGGGGCTGCAGGGTCTCCCTGGGCCTCCCGGGAACCGGGGGGGGGCCGAGAAAACACGATGCCGCCAGCCCTTCTGGAAACTACTAGGCAGCTGGGAGCGGAGCCGGAACCTGCCAGGACTGGAGCACCCCCCGCGTTCAATGCGCTTTCCTCCCGTGACCCAGACGTTCAGACTCGGGGGTGGACCCTTTCGGGACACACCCCGCGGGCTCTGGGGACAACGCCGGAGCCGCTGGGGGCCCGGGAAGGCGGCCGTCTTGTGAGTTTAGATAAGTCCAGAAGGTTTTCTGAGCTTGTTGGGGCAGAAAATGGCCTGAGAGAAGGTGGGCTGTGCACTTCCCCAGCCCCTCCGGAGAGGTCTGGGCGGGGGCTCCCCAGGCCCGAGACACCGTGCTGAGCGCGCAGTGGAAGCTTTGGGTGTCTAGGCGCAGCCTGAGGAGTTCTTCGGTCAGAGGGGACGCCAGGCCTGCAGGATGGCGTCACCCCCACGTTATGACAGGGTTAGGTACGTAACCCCGTTTCGTGAGATCCCAGTTAGAGAAACGGAGGCGCAGAAGGTGTCCCTAGAAGGGAGCATTTGTGCTCCTGGTGCATAGAGGCTGCCGTGGAGTCCAGCTCTGTCTCAGACTCTACAAAGAAGAAATTTGAGCCCTTGAGCCCTGCCTGTTGGGGTTAATACCGAAGGAAGAACCTCAGACTCAGAATTTGCTTGTCGGCCCAGCTTGTGGGATGTCCTCCTCCTGACATTTCCGTAACCCCCACCCTTCCAGGGGCGGGAGGGTGGGGGTACCACTCGCGACTTCACCGGCTTCTCACCTGAAGAGAACTGGCTGCCCAGGGACGTTGCATGGTGAGGTTTCAGGCAGCAGAACAGCTGTTGGGCTCTTTGCTCTGCCGAATCAGGGCGGGCCGGGAGGTTTGCCAAGCAAACCGTGTTCTGCTGAGAGCCCTGCCCATGGGCGTGTTGGTCTTGAGAATGGTGAGCTTCATGAGACTGTTGTCCGTGGAATTGTTCCCCTGATCTCTGTGACCTAGAACTTTCCTGGCAGTTCACCTCTTCTGTGTAGGTCTCATCCACCGAAGGCCGGGGTTAAGCGGTGCTGCCCTGCGGCCAGGTTCAGGGCCTGGCGTGTTCTCTGTGCTCTTAGTCTCCTGTCTTTCGGGAGACTCTGGAATTTTCAGTGCTGGAAAATTGATTGGACACACTTGGGTGAGAACAACAACTTAATGCTTCTCTTTCTCAACTCCTAAGTGAGGTCCTTTGGTACTGAAGACCGCCCCACAGATAGGCCTGCCCCCCCAAGAGAGGAAATCTATGAGTACATCATTTTCCGAGGAAGTGATATCAAAGATATTACTGTGTGTGAACCTCCGAAAGCTCAACACACACTCCCTCAGGATCCTGCTATCGTTCAAGTAAGTGTGTCGCTAAGCTCACGTGGCACAGTTTCTGCGATGTGCTAGTTTCAGATGGAACTCACTGGCCAGAAGGCTCAACTAGAGGAAGAGCTATGAAAAGCGGCTTAGTGTTTATCTGGGCGGTTGGTGTCGTGTGGAAGCCCTTAACTCATGTGGCACACAGCATGGGCTGTGGCCTGGCCCCCCACAAGGGAGGCGGTGCTTGGGGAGTAGCATTGTCCTTGGTTTTGGGTGGGATGCAGCTAAAGCCGGCATGGAGTGGTGCAGGTGTCCTGAGAGATGTTGGGTGGGGTCATCAGGGCTTGCTCAAGACGCTCAGTCTGCACAACTATGGCACGTGCTAGTGTGCTGCATGAGGGCCATGTGTTTTGCCTGGGATTGCGTGAGGTGGTGGGGTGAATAATTTCTTCACTTGTTAACTTAAATATTTATTGGTTCCCCTGGGGTTCATGCTGTGGGAGGCTCCAGGGCTGCACACACCCCAGCAGGTAGGACATGCAGTGGCTGCTGGGAGTGTGTGGGCCGACTTTTGACTGGTTTGGAGGGAGGGTCCTCAGAGACTTGGGAGGGCAGGAGGTGAGGGAGGTGGGAGAGGCCTGCCCAGCTGCAGCCCCAGTGCTTCTGAGGGCGGGGCTGCTTGGGAACTGCAGGTAGTTCCCATCCACACGGCCACAGTTCTGTGCACTGGGGGGAGCCTGAATTGTGAGTGGCATTGAGTCCTGTTAGGCTAGATGCCACCTGATGGTAGTGGGGGGGGGCATTATAAGGGTTTAATTGGTTTAAGGGAAATTCTTGTTAGAGTGACGTGGACATTCCCAGGTGGAGGTGGGAAAAAATATTTGTGGAAGAGGCAGGTGAAACCTTGCTTAAACCATACTGGAAACTCACAGTCCTAAGGACTAGTCATTCATTTTAGGAAACGCACAATAGAGTGACTTTTTCCTGCTCTCATGTGTGTGTCTTATTGTTCAGTCTTCCCTGGGCTCTGCCTCGGCGTCATCCTTCCAGCAACACGTGCCTTACAGCCCTTTCCGAGGGATGCCGCCTTACAGCCAGCTGGCGGCCAGCTCCCTGCTGAGCCAACAGTACGCGGCCTCCCTGGGCCTCGGTGAGTGTCTCCCCTAGCGCACGCGAGTGCGGGACGCACTTGGATTCTTGTCACCTTCAGCGCTTTACTGTACTTTAACACAAACTTAGTGGATTACCTGGGGAAACATCAGCGAGTTAGAAAGTTTAGTAACTGTTCAGTTCCGGGTAGAAGGCACAGTCTGAGCTCAGGAGCAGATGAAATCAAGGCCATGTTGCTTTGAGATGTCATCCTGGGTCTGGGTGGAAGTCGTGGTGTATGTGCATCATTGAATTCATACCTGATACGTACAGTCACAGAAGAGTTCTAACCATGTGCACATTTGTAAGCCTATGAATATCAAAGTTAAATTCGACACCCACCTCTTAAATCCTACTGAAAATGACTTGCTCAAAAATTAATTTTCAACCAAAGTTGAGTAACCTCAGAATAAAATTCTGTTCTACTCATGTAGAGTGACATTCTCCCTTGTCCTTGACGTGGACACACCTTTGCAGATGAATTCAGAGCGCTGAATTGGCCAACAGTGAGCCTAACCTTGCTTGTGAACCTGGCAGTGAGGCGGCCAAAGGCAGGGGGCACTGTGACTAGACCCGAAATGAGTTCCATGGGTCACGTGCTGCCCAAAGTCTGATTTGGCTCGATTGCAGTTCCCAGCATGACAGGTGCCCTTCTTGACCTGACTTGTGGTATTTCTAAAATGTGCTTATTGGAGCAAAGTGTCCTTCGGGAGGTTGCTTGGCTCTTTCCAAGCTTGCTAGACACAAGACAAGTGTATCATTACTTACTTGATACTTTCTGTTTTTGCTCTTTTCTCCTTTATCTTCTTTTAGAGAAGTTGGTAAGCCCTCCAGCCTCAGCTGCTGCTTCCAGCCCTAGTTCTTCTCCATCTCCACAACCCGTTTCAGAGCTTGACATGTCCTCAGAGCCACATCAGCTCACTTCCAAGGGTAACAGCAGTCTTGGAGAACTGCATGCTGTTTCGCAACCCGTCCCGAGAGCGAGGGGTAAACGGGAACAGAGTGACAGTTGCTGTAGCCTTATGATCTGCCAAGCGCATGGGTCCTTTAGGCTGCTTCGGTTTGGTCCAGCACACAGTCCTGAATTATTAACAGCTACAGAATCAGAGAAGGGTTATAAAGGATCGCCGTAGCAGTGCTTCACTCTCCCTGGATCCAGAGTCTGTTTTGACCTGTGCCACAACTGCCATGTGGGAGGAAACTCACTGTTCACAAAAAGCAGTTTCCTTGGGGCTTGGGCTAGTACTGACAGGTCCTGGGCCACTGGGGCTCTGTGTTGAAGGCTGCTGTCCGGAATGGCAGTGGAGTCTCCCTGTGTTGCCTGTGATCTGTGCGAGACAGAGGTTGCCAGTACAAGGCATTCAACATTGGAGGCTTCAGGTGTTTTCATCAAATGAAGCCCTTTAAAAATGGGGTGGCTGGCCCAAGCACTTGGACCAGGTGAGCAAGTGGTGGCCTGATGGGCGTGGACCCCCATCTGCCTGTGGAAGCGCCTGGAAGGACTGCTCTACCTTACCCACCTTTTTCTTTTCCTTTAACCCAAAGTCCTGAAGTTCACCTTGGCGATTCCCATGCACATATGCTCTACCTACAGCGCCATGCACTGTGCCACAAGCTGGAGCTAGTGCTGTTCTGTGATCTTAGTTGGGGATCATAAACTTGGGCTTTTGTTAGCGCCACAGGTGCTGTCATCCTGTCACTGGGCATGTGCTGCTTTGAGAATCATGCATTGACTCCAGCGTGTCTGATATTTGGAAGTAGTAATATTTTTCTTCACTTGAAAAATACATTAGGAAATTTCGTTGTTCTCAGACCATTTACATGTAGCTGTTCATAGGGCAAGACGGGTTTTTTGCTTTTTACACTGGTTTGGTTTTATAAAAAGCAAATGAGCCCAAGATTGTTGTCCATCCAATTACAGTATAAGTGTGAAATGGGCATAAACTGTGTGTCTCTTAAAGGTTCAAATGCTGAGTGAGAGGATAGAGAATGTGGTATAGGCCAATCTTCATTATAGAGAACACCTAAAAATACTTAGATATACAACCCTTCCTGGCCTACACTGCGAGTGCTTCTGGCCATCTGGTTACAATGACTTTTTTCCCAGTTGTTTTCCTAGTTTCTATCCCAGTAAAAAGTAAGATGAAGTACCCAGTCTTCATCTTGCGTTGGGCCGCCCTTCAGTGAAGTTACCCTGGTTAGGGCTTCTCCGTCCTCCTCCCTGTCCAGAACCGCCCCATCGACACAGCCCCCAGACCCAGGAGCTGGGGTGGGGAGGAGGGAGACGGGCAGGCTGTGCTGGGTGTTTCTTTCTCCTCTTCCTGGTTTGGAGGCTCATCTCGTGCCCTGGGGACCTCCGCAGAGGCTGGGCGCAGCTTTCCTCTCCGCATGCTTAGGGCTGAAGGGCAGCCTTCATTTCTTTACGATGAACCTTCACTCTTTAGAGGATTATGAGCAGGTACTTTCTCTGACTTGTAGGTCTTATCCTTTTTTGTTTTATTCTGAGTTAAGCAAAAATTACAGTGTTCTAGAATCTAACTTCAAAGACTGCTGCAACTTCTAGAAGAGTGCAGGCTGGGCTGGTCCTTCTCTAATATGCCACAGGACAAAACATATTCTTGGGTCCTGAAGTCAGCAGCATCCTGGGACCATTGAGCCCCCCTGGGTCGGCACTCCTGTGGTTTTAGGAAACCTTTCTGAGTCCCCCTCTGTAGGTGGGGTATAATATCCATCCTTGAAGTACCCTCCCTGGGTGAGCTCAGTTCTCAGGGCTCCCCTAGAGGAACTGACCTGGGTGCTGGCTGGTGCTGTCAGGGGATTCAGCCGCCTTTGTTGCTTGAGCTAGCGTCAGGAATGGCCCAGTCTGGGGAAGCTTTGCCTGGGTTTTAGTGGAACTTCTCTAGGCAAATTTCCTTCCCTTCCTGCCTGACTTACCTTCTGGAAGAGAAATATCTGGGGGGTAAGGCTTTCTTCTTTTCCCTGTTTTTAAACCCTTCTCCCCTCCCCAACTCAGGAGCTGCTTTTCCATCCGTCCCAGTTGGCAAGAGCCCTATGGTGGAGCAGGCTGTCCAGACTGGTTCTGTCGATCACCTGAACGCCAAAAAGCTATTACCTGGCAAGGGCACCGCAGGGATGCAGCTCAACGGTCGCCAGGCCCAGCCGAGCAGCAAGACTGCCAGTGGTACTGAACGCTGACTCCCCTGGAGTTTGCTTGATGTTCTAAAAGTGGCACACCGCTTCCCAGGGTTATTAAAACAAAAAAATAAACCCAAATCCTAAATCCCGTGTGCTTTTTGTAGGGTAGGCCTCTTGAAGCAGCCTTCTCTGCTTGGCCCCTCTTGGTGCTGTGCTGTCGCCAGGCCTGGTGGGGCGGTGCTTTGCTCTCGTTGCTGGGTTTCTGGCCTTTGCGGGAGCTTTGCCTTAATCTCTCCTTTTGCGCCTTAGATCTAGTTCAGCCTGCAGCTGTGCAGAGTCAAGGGCAGGTGAATGATGAGAACAGAAGGCCTCAGAGGAGGAGACCAGGTGAGCTCTGTACCCCGCCTCCTCCTGCCTCTTTGAGGGTGGCAGTTTCAAAGGGAGCTGGCATCTGCCCCTGCACTGTCACTGCTTCCACAGGCCACACCTTCTTGCTTGTTACGTCTGGTGTGCACCTGTGATTCATAGGTCTCTAGCACTAGATATTCGCCTTTGGAAAACCTTGCAATTACCTCGAGTTGGTGGCTCTCCTCAACCATGGCTGTTCTCTCTTTGTACAGGGAACAGGCGAACGAGGAATCGCTCTAGAGGACAAAACCGCCCAACTAACATTAAGGAAAACACAATCAAGTTTGAAGGCGATTTTGATTTTGAGAGTGCAAATGCTCAGTTCAACCGAGAGGAGCTCGACAAAGAATTTAAGAGGAAACTGAATTTTAAAGGTCTGACCCATTAAGTGAAAGCACTGTCTCTTTAGAAGCTTCCATCGAATGCCTTGTAGAAAGACTAATGGTAATGATCATTCTGGAGGCAGTGTCAGCTAAGGAAGTATGAGCTGTATTGTCATCTTTGGGGTGTGGTGACAGGAAAATAGTCCTTGTGGAGGAAGGCAAAGACCATGGAAGGAAGTTGTAAGAAGAGGTTTCCACTTAGTGTAAGAAACTTAGGCAAAATGTCTTTTAACAGTGTCTCACCACGAGGCTGCCAAATGGATCCCCAGGGATGGGACCACCCTGACAGAGGGCATTGTGTGTTTCCCCTACGTTTCAGTGCATCCGATTTTCCTTGTAGATGACAAAACGGAGAAGGGGGAAGAGAATGACTCAGTGGTGGTGACCCCAAGTGACGAGGCCCCTGCCGAGGAAGACCTCTTGGGGCCCAACTGCTACTATGATAAATCCAAGTCATTCTTTGACAATATCTCCTCTGAACTCAAGAGCAGGTGAGGCCTGAGGGGAGCAGTGGGAACACACCCCTGCTGGCCTGGGCAGGGCCAGATGGGGCAGTGCACCCTGAGGAGTCGGCGGCTGCTGGCTGGGGAGTAGGGTCTGGGTGAGGAGGGGGTGCGGTTTGTGTAGGGCTCTGTGGGTTGTTGTGACGTTTGTGGCTTTTCCTCTGAGTGCTGTGGAAGCTGCGTGAGGGTGTGAGCTGAGGATGACGCAGCCTGGCCGGGTCGCAGCCTGCCTGTTGGGACTGGGAGCAGGGGCGCCAGCTGGGAGGCTTTGGCAGTCATCCAGTTGTCTTGGAATAGGTTGATAGTGGCGTGGAAGAGACAAGGGTTGGATCCTGAATCCATTGTGAAGGTAGAGAGCACAGGATTCGCTAATGTGAGAAGAGTCTAGAATGGCTCCAAGGTTTCTGGCCTGGGGAGCTGAAGGATGAAGTTACTGTCTCTTTCAGAAAATGAGGAAGCCTGTGGGTGCTGCAGGTTTGGGGGCAGATGAGGAGCTGAGTTTCGACGGTGTTGAATTTGAGCTGCCTGTTAAATGTCCTGGTGGGAGTGCTGGTTACAGAGGTGGATTTAGGGGACTGGGTTCGTGGAGAGTGTGCATGTGTTGTTGCTGCGTCCCCATCGCCCTGCTACCCCAGAATGCATAAGCATCATCTTCTCGGGGACCGCTCCCCGGCAAACAGGCTGGCGTCAGATGCCCGCCAGAGCTGGCAGAGGGGTGAGTTCCCTGCCGAGCAGCCCAGTCTGTGGTGGTTTGCAGCTCTGGTGGCTTCTTGGGCTCCAGAGTTGTGACTGGTCACTGCCTCCATAGGATGGTTCTGAAAACAATGTCCTCCCTCAGCTGTTTGAGGAGGAGGCTGGGCTTTGGGGCTGAGAATCGGTGTCAGCAGCAATTATAATCCTCGTGCACCTTGTCTGAGGTTTAGTTCCAGGCGCACTACATGGGCCGAAGAGAGGAAGCTCAATACGGAGACCTTCGGGGTGTCAGGGAGGTTTCTTCGTGGCCGTAGTTTCCGGGGTGGATTTCGAGGGGGCAGAGGCAACGGTACGGCCCGTCGCAACCCAACGTCCCACCGGGCTGGGACTGGCAGGGTGTAAGGAGTACGCAAAGGTGAGTGGGGAACTTTCTGGATAGAGAATGTGGGGCTCTTGGGAGGGAGGGAGTCGGCACAAGAATACCTGGAGGGGAGCCTCTCCAGGAGGAACCTCACGGTGTCAAGGCCAAACTGAGGGGCCCTGACCTCTGGAGTCTCTTGGGGTGCTCTTAAAGAGACAGCAGGCCCCAGACCCCAGCACAGACCAACAACGCCCAGAGCTCTGGGAGGGCCCCGGGGTCGTCAGCACTTCTTGGGGTTTCAGGGAGTCCCATGTGGGTGGGTCCCTGCTGCCCAATACGGCCAGCACGTAAGAGCTTGATGTCAGGCCAGACCCTAGGCCCACCCCAGACCCACACTGCATCAGCTGTGCTTTCAGCAAGGTCCCGGGCAAGGTTGGCAAAGTGCAAGGATGGGGTGCAGGTATGCTGATGCCACCCAGCTGGTCCTCAGGATGGCCAGGTGGGCGCTGGAGGGGCCTCCCTGGTGCTAGTGCATTGTGCGGACACGCACTGCAGGAGCCCTGGGCCGACCCCGAGGGAAGGAGGGTGAGTGGCTCCTGGTCATCAGGAGGGCAGCTGCACAAGAGAATGTGCCAAGTGTGTTAAGTTGGAGAAACAAACGTGGTGTCCTCTGCTTTCTTGCAGGCTCCCCCTGAAGCAGCACAGACACAACACTGTGCGTGGAAGGACATCTAGAAAACGCTGCACTCATCGTGGGAGAAATGGGTCACTTTGTTTACTAAGTTTGGAAAATTCCCACACTACTTATGTTTTGGACTTAACTGAACTTGGACATGGTTTGAGTTAAAACCACTTATTTTTTGGGGAAGTGTTCATGGGTAACCTCTTTTAGGTGTCTTGGCCTATTTCTCCTTTGCAGTTGCACATGGCCCAATTCTAAGGTTTTGGTATTTTGCAGAAAGGTTCTGTTGTGGATGCTTGACCCTCACTCAATGACTTTAATGATGGCCTTGACTTTGACTTTCAAGGGGAACCAAATCTTACCTGGCAGATGTGGCAGCCAAGCGGGGATGGTCTCGGGAGCCGGGGCCAGCACAGGCAGGAGTGAGGGGTAGGGTAGGGAAGTGGGGCATCTTGTGGATCATGTTGTGTAAGTGAATGGGGTACCCTGACATCCAGAGTGGAGTTGGCAAGGTTGGGGGCTGGGGAGGACGGGGGGAATTTTCAGGCACAGCAAGGGGGCCCCTGACACCAGCTACCTGGCATCTACGGAGCCCTGCATCCACAGGGCCCTCCTCCCAGTCCCGGACGTGAGTCAGTTTGGCATCGGACTCTGGCAGCGGCTCCTGGGTGTTCTCATCTCCGTTGGAAACCAGCCAGTCTTTTTTATTTTTTAGTTTTTTGCAAGGTCAGTTGACCAAAAGCCTATTTCTTTTCAGTTGTAAATAGTTCTGTGTTTTTGTTTTAAAGTGGGGTGGAGGGAGGATGGGGAATTCAATTTGTTGCATGAGTAAATGGGTCAGACCTTTTAGTGTGAGCATGCGTCCCTCTGACAGGGCATTTTGTTGAAAACAAGCACCTTGGTAACCAAACCCCTTTAAGTAGCTGTAAAAGGTTTTCGTTGCGTATTGATTAAGTTACTGTAAAGGCTTGGGTTTATTTTTGTAGGACTTATTTGGCTAAGAGTTACAACAGCAGTGGGGCTGCTTTGTTGGAGTAATGTAAATTGTGATTATAAATAAACATGCAAATGTTTAAAAGTTTCTTCTCTTTCCTGATGGTTCTAAAGCATAAAACAGTCTCACCTACTCTGCTGCCCAAATCTTCTGGCACTGTGCCCAAGGCACCACTGGCTGCCTGGTGTGAAAACCCGCCCCCCTCCCAGGGACGGTGACCATTCAGGGGCAGTGCACGCTGGGGCTGGTAGGATTTGGGGGGGGGGGCTGGTGTTTTTAGAATTCTAAAGGACTGAACAGGCTTGTCTGGCCCTGCTTTCCAGGAACTTGCGAGTGGGAGAGGGGCCTGGCAGTTTTTAAAACTCAGTTCAGAGATAAACCAGAAGTGGCCACTAATGCGGCCTTAAAGCAGTTTCCGAGCTACGGGAACGTCTGTTCCCAGGAGCCTTGGGGGCTGTCGAATTCCCTAAGGTGACTTGTTGGCTGGGGTAGAGCTCCCGTTTCACTATAATGCGTTTACAACCAATTACCTTTTGTTTGTTTTAAATAAGTAATTCACAGGATAGAACATCCTGTAACTTACCAATCTTCCTTAAATACTCGTGACTCAGTAGGTGAATGAAACAGGTAGTCTCAATATAGCCAAGTAGAGACACACCTTGTTATTGAAATTTTAAACAATCATTCTGACAATTACTTTATGCTGAGCTCCAAAGGTATCTGGACTATTCACTACTTTCCAGAAGCTAAGTGCCATAGATAAAGTGAAATGCGGAGCCTTTGCACTGTCAGCAGTGTGGCTGGAAGGGGCAGCTCAAGCACTCTCAAAGTCCCTTGTGCGAGCTCCCTAAGCTGCAGCGAGCCAGGAAGCTCGCTCCCTTTATCACAGGGCCAGGACAAACATGCCTTGAACTCTGATGCTGAGAGCTGACTACGCAGGCTGAAGAGGTTGCTACTACCATTTTCCTGTGAAACAGCAGCCTAGGACCAGCCCAAGAAGGAATCTTGGCCAAAAAAGCTAGGAGGTTGGGAAATATCCAGGAACGAAGGATAAAACGGTCAAGACGAGTTCCAAAAAGGTGGCCGCTCTGTGAAGTCTGAGGAAAGACTTAAAAACTGAGTGTCGTGGCGCTCACACCCTCAGTTCTGCTATGTCAGGGACTCGGGCAAGGTCTAAAGGAAGCCCAGTCCTGGGCTCAGCAGCCTAGAGGATCAACCTCGGGGGACCGCACGCTGAGTGTCCCTCCAGGAGCGGCTCGGACTCCAGGCCCTTCCACCCCACCCCACCCCGAGGACGAGCCCCAGCTCAGATGACTGGCCCAGCCAGGCTCCAACACTAAAAATGAGGGGACAAGATTCCCCCTTGTAACAAGTTAGTGAATTATGCCTAAAAAATACGTCCTCGTAAAGAAAAGGTTAAAAAATGAGGAAGTTTATTGTAGGACACTGACAGTTGGGATAAGTGGAATGGAGATGCCTACACGTCATTCTGAGAATCATCCATGATTTGAATTTAAAAATTGCTACAAGCCAGGATTTAATTCATCATGATGCTTTCTTTTGTTTCTTCTTTTCATTTTCTTCTTTTTCTTTTTCGATTTCAGCAACGTATTTCTCAATTTCTTCAGGATTTAAAATCTACATGAGGAAAAGTGAGTATGGTTAATACCCGAGCCACACAAAGTGCCAAAGCATGGGTGCCCTCCTCTGGTAAGGGGAGCTCCTGGGTGCCAGCCAAGGTTTGTATCCCAGCTACTGCTGCAGGCAGGGACTGAGCCTCTGACAGGAGACTTGTGAAAACAAGACCACATGTGCCTGCCCTGGCTAACAGCAGTCCCTGCCGGGGTCTATCCGCAGAGTTGTTAACAGCTTTTCACTATGCCAAGGGACCTCGCAAGAACTGCCTTCAGGTTGGAGTATTTCCTTTAGGCCCATGTGAGGGGCATCTGGGACGGGCAGCTCCTTCCTAGGCCCAGGTCACAGCAAAATGGCCACGTCTCCCCCTAAACTGGCACGGCGCTGTGCTGGCTGTGGGAGACTCGGGTAAAGACTTCACTTCTTCAGCCCATAAAGGAGCAAAAATGTGGCAATTACCTTGAGGGGTTGATCTCGCCTCATGACAGCAAGCTCGATGTTTTTGCCTCCTGACTGAACCACCTTGAAGGGAGTGAGAAGAGGAAGTTAACGAGAGCATTAGATGCCTCTCCCACCTCAAGACTAGCCTTTGTACACACCTTGAGTGATGAAGTGTGTGCTCAACCAAAACCTGCCAAACAAGGGAGGGCAGTACAGACCCAAGCCCCAGCTCTCAAAGCCTTCGTCCTCAAGACACTTCAGCCTGAGAAGGTCATTTGGGCTGCATGTGCACGCTCTCCCTGGGCCTCCAGGCAGCTGACCTCTGCTCATGCTGTGGCCTTCCCTTGGCAGATGTGCTGACTCCCGACCCATGCGCCATTCCCACCCCTGGGCTCCAACTGGTGAAGTCCAGCCTGCCCTCCCAACTACCCCATCTCTAGGCCTTTCTTTGACTCCCTCCTCTAGCACTCCCCAGGTCTTGACAGAACCCAAGATGCCACGATGCACAAGCATTATTTCCAGCTCTCTTCTCATTTCTTGACATTAATGGCAGCTCAGTGTCTCAGAAAGGCCTACTGATGGCTATGAGCAGAATAGATTCCACGTCACATCCTGCTTCTGAGTCTTACTAGCTGGGTTGCCCTTGGAAAAGCCACTCACCCTCCTGGTGCAACTGCTCTGTGAGTATCAAAGACTGACAGTCATGCCTACTGCAGAAACACGCTAACTGTGACAAGCACTGGGACAGTGCCTGGCACACGGCAAGCCATCACCATTAGCCACTCGATGCCTCCTTGTTTCATCCCAACGCTGTTCTGCCCATTCTGTCCAGCCCAAGTACCACCACCCTAGTGTGCATCTCCACTAGTCTTGCCCAGATCTCAAAACACAAACTTACTTCCAGAAGGGCCTTGATAACCAGCTTGATGGCCAGGTCGTCCGCTTCAATGGCTTCGTCAGTGTAGTTCTTCTCCAGGAACTCACGCACTGACTTGGCACCTCGGCCGATGGCATTGGCCTGAGACAGATGCGTGGGCCAAGTCAGAGCCGCCCCAGCCACATGCCCATCCTTGTGTGGGCTCCCCAGCAGCCGCCCTCGCCTCCCCACCATCCCCACCTGGCTTGTGGCTGGGAGAGGCGGCACAGCACCCCAGGTGACGGTGTGGCCTGGAGGAGGTAACCCAGGGCCCCAGGCCCTGCCTACGTCTTCCTTTCACCAAGGGCTCTTTAGAGTTAGTGCCCATTCGTAGCAATAACAGGATTATACTTTCATCGAAAGAAGGGATTTTAACTTATGCTGTGTAGTTTCATGTCTTGCTGTCCTTTGACTTCTTCCCAAAAGCAAGGTTTAATAAACTTTGCTCTGTGTCCTTAGAACTGCCTCAGAATAAACAGGGTGTATGTCTGAGTGTGTGCTCACACTCAGATTAGGCTAATTTAAACAGTCACCCAGTCACCGGTTCAGGCTTTACAGGAGGAGGCCCAGTGCCTGTTGATCATACCCAAAGACTTTTTCTGGAAAGATGCGAGAGGCCCCTTTCTTTTGCTCCTGACATACCTTCCAGGCGTGGTATGTGCCAGAGGGGTCGGTCTGATAGAGTCTGGGCGTGCCGTCAAAGTCGAAGCCCACGATGAGGGCAGAGATGCCGAATGGCCTGCGCCCATTGCTCTGTGTGTAGCGCTGGCAGGAGAAGAAATGCATTACTGCCATAGTCTTCCCGCCTCTTGTGTGAACACCAAGACCCCACAAGACTAGCCAGAAGAAAGAAAACACGAGCGACATCCTGGACAACTGCTTTCCTTGAAAAGCCTATGGAGGGGTGAACATCTAGAATTATGATGCACATGTTCAGGTTATTTGTAACCAAATGACAAATGAAATGAGCAGACAGCTTTCAGCCATCCTCCTGTCTGCACATTCAGCTGCAGACGTCATTCTTAGTGACCTGCCCATGACCAGAACTGCAGCATGGAGCACACCTGAGGGCACCTGGGAATTACGGGACAGGAGGACAGACATTACCTGCCTGGCTACAAGCTTGTTGTAGGAACCAATTGCATTTCACCACACAGAATGCAGGGGGCTTTGGGTCCCCTCCCAAGTGCTTGGGTGTCAGCCACTTAGAATGGCAAGACAAAAACTATCATTTCCCTTCAGAAAAACAGATTTTGACTGTCCCATACCACTAAAAGGGAACAGGAGACCATGGAAATTGCTAAGTTACAGCAAATCTAGGTGTACAGTGAAAGAACAGGACCACGCCCTGGAACAAATGCAGTCTTCTTGTTTCCTCATAAAGGGATAAATGCAAATGTCTTCAGACATGACACGGTGGGGCCCTTGCCACAGTGGGAAGCTGCATCCAGGCAGGTGGGCACTCACCTGCTTCAGGCTGGCAATGTAGCGAGTGATGTACTCCACAGTGACCGGGTCCTCCACTGTCAGCCGGTGGCTCTGGCACTCCACCCGTGCCCTGTTGATGACTATCCTGGCGTCGGCAGTGAGCCCTGCCGCAACAGGGAAGTGGGACTTGCAGCCACGCCACACACCACCCGTTCCCAGAATACAGACAACACAAGCAGGACAGCAATTGACCTTCAGCGAAGATTCCAAAACCTGCCTCTGAAACCCAGCATGGGCTCCTGCTGAGTGGCCAACAGGAGAGAAAGCCGGGCATGTGAAAACAAGCATGCAGCAGACCCCTCCAGACGCACTAGCTGAGTCCTCTTGTGAATCCTTTTAAAGACACATCAGTCTCCACTTTGGTTTACATGAACTGGGACCCCCTGCAAATGGGATGAAATGAATTCATCCACACCAACTGCTTAGAACTGGCATGGGGCAAGTGGTCAGTGAAGGCCACCCTGTTGCCGCTGCTCACGATGGCAGGACACTGTCCCACCTTCTCCATCTGACCCTTTTAAGGGAGCTCATTTCTCTCTAGAAAGCCCAACCTTTCTCATGATCATAACCAAACGACATGGGAAAATCACAGTGAAATGTTAAAAATAAACAGTGATGGTGGCAGCACAGCAGCCGTGCCTCGAAGTTACCATTCGTTTAGCAAATGGTGTTTCAGCCACCTGGAAGGGAGCAGTGCCCACAGAAACTCAAGCCAGCCCTTTTCTTTACAGGTCCAAATCATTTCTTTTATATGTTTTCAGTTTTTCCAGTTTATGTGTCTGGTAAGAGCCCGTCCACCGCTCAGCTCTTTGCTGGGACTCTAAGGAGCCGAGTGCTGTCCCCAGACGCGTACCTGCAAATGCCATGCAGACATTGTCATCCAGCGCGCAGATCTTCCGCACTGTTCTCTCATCCTGCAGTTTAGCCACTGATTTCTTCTCCACACCCAGAACAACAATATCTTTTCCTCGAACACCAACCTTCAATGAGAGTCAGCAGACCACTTCAGAAAGCAACATCGGGTTCTGCCACCACACGCAGAAGCACTGAGAGCACTAAAGTAGATCATGCAGACATGCTGAGGAGAGCAGCCCCCCTAAAAGGCGTGCACCCCCACGTCCCTCCCCTGCATGTCAGTCACTGCAGCTTAACCAGCACAGGCATCTGACCTAACATGCCCGGAGCTGTGCCTATAAAAGACCACTGTGTCATTTTAATGGCAGCACAAGTAACTGAATAACCACCATCTAATCTGTGAAACCTGTAGCATTTCACACCAGGCCTTTAAGCCCCAGACCCTGACAGTCAAGCCAGGTATTATGAAAGTGGTGTTCCTGGGGCTGTGAGTTAGAGCCACCCCCCCTTTCCTGTGCCACCGGAGCTAAGGCACCCGGCTGCGGGAGGGGCTGCCCTGCCTGGAGGGGTAACTGTGAGCTGTTCCTGGGAGGTCGGCTCCCGTCGCCGCTGAACCTGAGAGGGGAGAACCGGTGTGGCCATTATTAAAAACATGGAGAACCACTGATGGCCAGTTAACCTCCCCAGTGACGACAGGAGCAGAAACAAACGGCACCGTCATTCGGGTCAGTCCCAATCCCTCTTACTTCAGAGCCTGGCTTCTCGGCCTCTGCGGGATGGGCGTTTTAGGGCAGGTAATCCTCAGTGGTGGGGCATCCTGGGTACTGTCGGCTGTTGAGCAGCACCCCTGGCCGCCACCCGCCAGATGCCGGGAGCACCCCCTCCTGAGACCCGACCGCACACTGTCAATTGCCCCTGCCTAAGTCGCCCTGGCCCTTTCCAAGGGGCTTTCTCATGCTCCGCCTTAGGGATCTTCAAGGTGATGGCGAGAGGAAGCAGCCAGGCCCAGAGGCCAGCTGGGCTACGCGAAGCCCCCGCGGGCTGCCCCGTAAGCTGAGCTACAGGGGAGGCCAGCAGACAGGCTGGGGCCTGAATTTCAAAACAATTAAAAATTCAAGAAATGAAAACACTTAAAAGTTCACAGAACTCCCGTGTGCTGCTCTCTCTCTGCCTGCTCAAACCTCCCAAATAGCGGATGATCACAAAAGAAATTCTATTATACAACGTGACCAATGAGAAAACAGCTGCTTCAAAGCCCTCATGGGCAAACTGCAAAGCGCGACACTGAAGGCACCGAACGTGGACCAGGTGAGAGGGCCCTGCTCAGACAAGAAGTGACAGGAGACCCAGGACAGCCTGCCCCGAGACCCTTAACTCAGCGGCCCGCAGCACAGACCCGGCGCTGCGCCGCACCCACCACCCGCCCCCGCACCCCGGAGTGCAAAGGTGAAGGCCCAACATGGCCGTCAGCGCCGGCAGCCAAAAACGCTCCAGGGGAGGAAGGTTTCTCCGAAGCGTGCACCTCTCCCGGACTTCTGCTGTTTCTGAAAGCCAGGAGGAAGATCGCTGGCAGACATCTACAGACACCCTCACGCCAAATCCCAGCGGCGCCCCCTCCCCACCCAAGCCCGAGGGCTGAGGAGTGCACGGTCCCCCACACCTCTCGAGCCACCAATGCTTCCCCAGCGGGACAGCACGTCACCAGCGCGCCCCCCCGCTTTTCTAAGGACAGCGACGTCCTGCTTTCGCAGGGGGCCCCACTGCTGCCTCTGCGCCGGCTTCAGAAGGCCAGTCCCCCAGGCGGCTGCTCCGAGGGCACTCGGCCGCGCACTGCCCACCGCCCGACCTGGCCCCGCGCCTGTGAGAACACGCGCCGCGCGGTCAAGGGGAAGGGGGCTCAGGGGAGGCCGCTCCGGGCTCCCGGCCTCCCCGGGCCCGCACCCACGCGCTCCCCGAGATCCAGCTCGGACACGCGAGGCCGGCGCCCCAAAGGGCGAGAAGGCGCCGGCAGACCGTCTGCGACGGCGGCCGGGGCCCTGGAGCGCCCACCCCAGGCTTATCCCCACGATCCCCCCGCCCTTCCTTGCTGGTTTCCGGCTCGCGCAGCCCCGGGCATGTCCCCGCGATCCCCGGCCCTCCCCGCGCCGGCCCCGCTGCCCGGCCCTCCAGCTCCACTTCCGCGCGGATCCCCGGGCTCGCGCAGGCCCGGCCCCAGGCTCTCGCCAGCCCCGCCGGGCGCCGCCTCACCGCGGTCGAGCCCTTCTTGACGGCCTCCTGCGCGTACTCCACTTGGAAGAGGTGGCCGTCGGGCGAGAAGACGGTGATGGCGCGGTCGTAGCTCATGGCCGGGGAGGCGCGGCCGCGGCCTGGCTGAGGGAGAGCTGTGGCCGCCGCCGCCTCAAAAGCGCACACTCATGGCCGCGCGCCGCGCGATTCCCGACGCCGCTGCGCAGCCGCCACGCGCGCGCCCTACGCTGCCGGCGCTCTACGCTCCTGGCGTAAGGCGGCGTGCGGCGCGCGCCCGCGACGGGGCCGGAGCGAACCACCGCGGGCCGGCCGGGGGGCGGCGGGACAACGGCGGCGGCGGGGGCGCGGAGCGCGGGGCGGCCGCCGGGGCGCGCACCGCGGTGCTCGGGCTTGGGGACGGCCTACGTGAGGGGCAGCAGGCCGGGGGCCCGGGGGGCGCGGCGGCGGCGGCGGCGGGGCGGGCGAGCCCACGACGCGGCGCCCCCCGCGCCTGCCCCGCCCCCCCGACTGCGGAGAATGAGCGCCTTCGGCCTCCGAGCGCAGCAGGAGAATAAGCCCCTCATGCCTGAGGCCTGAGACTCGCGCCGGCGACCATGTCCGTGGCCTTCGCGTCCGCCCGGCCGAGAGGCAAAGGGGAGGTCACGCAGCAAACCATCCAGAAGGTGGGCGCGGGCCGGTGCGGGGCGCCCCGCAGGTGCCGGCGAGCGCGCACGAGGGCCAGGACGCGGGCGGCGGCGGGAACAAAGCGCAGGGGGCACCGGGCCGTGCCTCGGGGGGGCGCTCCCCGCGGGCGCGCGCCGAGTCCAGGCCAACTTTGTGGGGCGCCCGCCCGAGCGACGGGGGCTCGAGTGGCCGGCGGGCGCTGCCCGGGTCGGGCCGGGGACGCTGGCATCCCCACCGCGTCCCGGGGACTGGGGCATGGGCTCCCTGGAGGGCGAAGGCGGGCGGAGTGGGGCGCGGGGAGCACGGGGTGGCCGCACCCCGCCCGCCTCCTCCGGGCGCCGACACTCGGACGCACCCGGGGAGGGTCCCCGGCGTGGCAGGCAGCCCCGCATCCCTTTGGGGCCGCCAGCTCTTGCTCGCAGGTCAGGTGGTTTTTCGGGGCGACGCCGGGGCCAGGCCTTCTCCCAGAAGCTCCGCATCTGCCTCCCAGCGTTTCCCTTGGCTCTAAGTTTGGCGCTTGGCTTTCGGGGGCCAGCATTCACCTGCGTTTGGGAACACCTTTTACTAGCACTATGTCAACAAAACCCTTCTGCTTTGAAGGTGAACCTTTACCTGCTCTACCATTTCTTTTTTAAGACATATTTAGCCGAAAATCAGTGTTGACCATTCCCGCATGAATTTTCCTACCATCTTGGGTTGTGCCACTGATTTCTTTCCCACACTTGTGGTTCTGTCTTTCCTGCTGTCCACGGTACAATTCCTGGGTCCCCACGAGCATCTTCCCTTCCCTGGGGGGTGCACCTTGGTGAATCTGGCCCTTGTTCCCGGATGTGTCTGGGAAGGGATATTCCAGATGAGAACAATCGAGGGAGCAGAGGTGGGGAGGGTCGAGAAGCTTTGAGGGGGTCTTGCATGGTCTGGGTGTGGCGGTTGAGTGAACAGTTAAACACAGGTGTGAGCTGCAGTGCACTTGGGTGAGAACCCCTAATCGTGGTAGACCCTACTTTGCCAAAGACCCTCTCCACTGGCCCCTGGCCAGGACTGCCCTCTGCAGCTCTCCACCAGCTGGGCACCCGAGCATCTCTCTGCTGCCCAGCACCAAGCTCTGAGGTCCCCGAGGCTGTGGCACGAGTTCGTGGCCGGCTCAGGCCCTGCCCCTGGCCGGGTGTGCAAGGTGCTTCCGTGCCCCGTGGGAACTCCTCAGTAGACGTGTGCCGTGTGGCTGCTTGCAGTGCTCTTCTTCCTGTTTCCTCGGCCAGAGGAGGGGAAGCGGGTCTCGGCCCTGAGTCTCAGCCCCCTGTGCAGTGGGGAGACTTGCCGCAGAGCTCCCCAGGGAACAGGGCAGAGCCGGCAGGCAGGGACCTGGGGCCGACCTGTGGTGCCGGCCTGGTAGAGGGCTGGTGTCTGGGGGTGAGTTGGGGAGTGGTCAAACCCTAACCCTGCTCCACTGTCCCCTCTGCCCGGTGAGCAGGGTGAGGGGCATGGGTTTAGGGAAGGCCATCTGGCCAGGGAGGGCCAGAGAGCAGATGCAGGTCTGGGTAAGTGATGTGTAGACAGGCATCTGGGTGGGGGTGAGCCTCCAGGTGGTGGGGGGTGGGCATGCCCTGTGCGCTCAGACCAGGACCTGCCATCTTAAAGAACGTGGGCTCGTTTGGTTAGGAAGGTAAATTAGCTGTTTATAAAATAGGCTGTTTCTGGCACCTGTAAATGGGCCGGGGACTTCTCCGCACCGCGGCCTCCTGTTAATGAGGCTAATTGATAGTGTTGAGATGGTTGCTCCTGAAGCACTTGATCCCCAGCCAGCCGGGCCCTCCTTGGGAAGGGACACACAGCTGCCTCCGGTTCCACCCGGGGTGACATCCCCTGCCCCGTCCCTAGGGCCAGGTGCCGCGGGGCTTCTCTGCTCTGTGCTGTGAGATGCCCACTTCTAAGGGTCTGCTCGTCACAGTCGTTCAGTGGTACTCGAACCTCAGCCCCATAGAGGCTCCCACTGCAACCTGTGCAGGTGGGGCAGTGGAGGGAAGGGCGTTCTCCAGGAGGAACAGCCACAGCCAGGCTGCTGTTTCCTCCTGCCCAAGAAAACTCGGCAGCGTCATCTACTGGGGCTGCTCCAGAGAAGGTGCCAGTCCAGCTGCCCAGACTCTCGGGAGCCCCTTGGTGTATTTGGATAAAGAGGCAATCTCCGCCTCCCCTCCCCTCTCCTTTCCAAAGCTGGGAGCTCCAGCCCTCACCCACCCAGTGCGTGTCTGTCTCGTCTGGTAGCTGTAGGTGGAGCCTGGAGGCAGGGAGGGGAAGACAGCAGCTGGGTCTTCCCTCCTGCCGCTCACGGCCAGGTGCCCCCTCCCCGGTGCTGACCCCATGGCTCCCCTGGGCTGGGGGGGGGGGCTGGGCTCCTGACTGCTTGGAGTCAGGGAGCAGCTCCTTGTAATCTCCCAGCCGGGGTCCTGGGCCCCAGGTAGTTCACACTCTCGTGCTGTCTGTCCCATGGATGTGGGGGAGTTGGCGTGGCCTCCCCCGCCTGACCACAGCACGTCATCTCAAGGCCAGGGTCATGTCGAGAAGAAAAGGTAGCTGCTAGTGCACAGAGATTTTTAATGCAGCAGGACATCTTTATGCAGCCTGGAAATTCTCGCAGAAGCAGAACTATTTTGCTGTGCCACTGCTGCCGCATCGATGTCAAGCACGGCGTATCCGTTCTCAGGAGTCTGGAAACTGGACCCGTGTCCTGCACAGGCCGTGGCAGCCTGTTGGCCAGAGTCAGTCACCAGCCCCTCCGAGGGCCGTGTGTGTGTGTCTGTGTGTGTGTGTGTGTGTGTGTGGCGCACACGCGTGCAGGTCTTGTCCTTTTTTCCTTCAGATTCCCTTATTCTGAGGTTGGGTGACTGTCCGAAGGGCCCCTGTTGGTCCTCTTCAGTGGGATCTGAGTGCCGGCTTGCTGACCTCGTGTGTGTTCCCCATTGGCAGTGGGGCCCAGGAGCTGGGGGGCCACTGAGACGTGCCGGCGGGCCCACCTGGTGATGCCTGACTGGCTCTCAGGACACCTCTGTTCGTGCTATATGGAGGTGGCCGCCTCGGGGCCCTTTGTGGCAGCACGAGACGGCAGAGGAGCCTGGGTGCCAGGTGTTTGTCCATCTGCTGGGCTTCCCCACTGCTGAGGAGCTGTGAGGTGGGTCTGTCCGCAGACCCGAAGCTGTCCCCAGCTCTGGCGAAGGGGCCACTACGGGCCTATGGGGAGGGTGGGTTTCCATCTGTGTGGCAGGTGGGGAGGTGACGTGTGTCCCTAAGTGTAAACTACCTCCAGAAGAAGCTAGTGGCAGTGGCGGCCTCTGGGAGAGGGTTCCAAGGAGCAGGCTGGGGTGGGGGCAGGAGGCTCACTTCTGTAGGGCCCGCCTGACCTCCACGCCTGTGAATCTCTTTTTCCATTTAAACAAAAAGCAGTAGAACTGGATTAATTGAAACGAACACCCCCAGCATGTGGCAGAGGAGCCTTTCTGCCTGTCATGGGGTGCCTTTAGCCCCCTGGGCAACGGGTCCCGGAGCCCCCAAGCCCCCTGCACCCCCTACCTTCCAGGGCCACGTCCAGGGGTGTGTGGGAGTGCAGCTCCCCTTCAGTGAGCTTCCCCCAGGTTCCTCCCTGGCGGTCCACCCTCAACCTCCTGCTCCCTGTGTGCCCTGAGGACCCAGTCTCTCCCAGACCCGCCCCCCCCGCCAACCAGGACCCCGCCTTGAGGCCTCAACAGCCCCCTCTCACCCCCAGACTGCTGAGTCCTCTCCACGGAAGGTGGTTTCAGTCGTGGCTTCCACACCATGTGGACGCTGGGCGTGGCCTCCTGACTGGATTGGGCCTTTGGGACTTCAGATGTGGCACGCAGCGCCTTGGAGCTGTCCTCTCAGAGCCCTGGGATCCGAGGCCTTGGGGGCAGGGAGGCCTAGGCCTTGCCTGGTGTCCTGCTGAGGCTGGCCCCTCGTCCGCCCTGGCCAAGAGCCCAGGCAGGGCCACAGACCTTCCCAGCTGGCGCAGATCACGGGACCTCAGACCTGCTGCCTGAGCCACACAGCGCTGGGATGTTTGTGACGCGGCAGCTGACAGAGGCAGCCACTTGCCTCGTGGTCTTGGCCGGTGGCCCCTCCTGAGCGCTCTCCTCTGGGCCCCCAGGGTCTGGCCAGGTGCGATTGAGAAGTCTCCCCAGCTCTGTCAGAGCTGATCGCGTCCCGGCCGCCCCGGGGCCCCTTTTCTCCATCCCACGACCTGGAACTTGCTCAGTCGTGGTTTTGCACATGCCACACCCACTGCTGGGGCTGCCCGCCCCCCCTTCACCCTCAGGCTGATGGCTCCTGACCGCGTCCCACATGCTGCTGTCCAGAGGGGTCTCTCCTGGCTCTGGCTTGTCTACTGCCTGCTCCACCGTGAGTGAAGCACACGTCCGAGACGGGGAGCTCACCACTGCAGGTCCCACCTCCTCGACTGTGCCCCCTGCATCCTTGCCTCGGCCAGGCTCCTGGTGTCAGCCCTGCCAAATTCACGAGTCCCAACTGCTTTCTCAACAGCAATGCCTCTCAGCTCCAAACCCCAGAAAACCAGCCTTCCCGAGCGAAGTGTCCTGGGCACGCCTTGCCACATAAGAAAGCACGGCCACGCTTCAGAAAGCTGAGACAAGGTGGCAATAACTGTGAAGAAGCCAAAGCCAGCCTTTAGTCGTCCTGTCAGTGCATATGGATTCTTGGTTTCCAGTTCTGTGTCGGGGTCAGACATTTTCAGACACATACACACAGGTGAAGAGGACAGGCTGACAAACGCCTGCGCCCATCACCCAGCTCCAGTCATGCCGATGCAGGTGTCACTTCAGGCCTCTTTGATGTGACTTTCTAAGGATACAGTTGATGCTCTTAGGAACGTTCACGGGCACAAAGGCAGGAAAATCCTAAGACCCTGCACCCACGGATGTCTCCAACCCAGAGAGCACCCTGGGCCGTGTTCTGGTGCATTCCATTGCTTCTCTTCTCGTTCTTAGGCCCGTGTTTACACTTAGTCTGCTCGTGCATGCATGTAGAGTCCAGTCGCTCCATGGAGCTTCAATTCAAGGTTCGGGGCAGCTCCCCCGGCCCAGCAGACTGCCCCACAGCAGCCACGTGCCCTCCTTACTGCTCAGCCAAGCGGCTCCTTGAGCTGTTTCAGGTGTTGCCTGTTGCCCTCACAGACGGCAGAGCTGGCTCTGCACTCACACGGCCCCAGACGGTGGCCCCGGGTAGGGGCAGGCGCCCCTCGGCTGCTGATGGTGCGGCCATGACTCAGCCACGTGGGGTCGCGTGTGTGCTTTGCCTGCGTGGCCTTTTCTTTTCCCTGGAGTTGGGGATTCCTCCTTTTTCCTGGTCATCGCTGGTGACGGCTCGATCCCGTTCTCTCCTGTGGGTACGGAAGCCCTCGCCTCAGGCAGCCTCTCTACTTGCCCTCAGATCTCCCTCCACCATCCCCTGGACCCAGTGACTTTCGGGGTTTGTGCCCTTGTTTTGGCGGCGTGCGTGCTTTTGTAGCTTGCTGAGAGTAGGTGTACGGGACATAACTTTAGGAAAGAATCCCCGTGCTGCCTCTGCCCAGACTCCGCAGAGCTGGCGTGGGCTCGTCTGCGCTCTCCTCACCCACCCGCCGTGGGCAAGGCCACTTTTCCCTGAACTATCTGAGAGTTGCAGACGCGGTGCCCCTTTACTCCTCCCTAATGGTAAGCACGTGCGGTGGGTGAGCAGGGCTGGAGCGTGAACGCATGACGTGACCTGAGCTGCAGACCCCTCTCCAGCCCACCCTTGGCCCCCGCGGTTCCTCCATCGCACAGGAGCTTCCTGGCTCATGGTGCTCTGGTCGTGTCTTCCTTGGTGTGGGGGCTTTTGGCCACGCGGGCCGGTTCCTTCTGGAAGGTCCCTTGGTCTGGGAGGCAGGTGCATGTCTGCATCCCCTGCTCAGTCGGGATTTGGGCTGACGGGGCTTTCAGAGGGGAGGTCTGCCCGGCCGCCCCTGCTGCAGGCGCGTGCGGAGCCCTTCCAGGCCCCTGGGGCTTGCGGCCCTTCCCGGGACCCAGACTCTCACCGTCCACTTGCCGGGCCTGGGCTGCCCCAGGAGACCCTTCCTTGCACCACTCGGCTCTGGTTTTTGGATCTTTGCCTCCCTGGGTCTCCTTTCTTCCCGGAGGCGCTGGCAGGGCTATCACGGGCCCACTCGAGCCGTCCTTCTCGCTTCAGGACCTCTTCCATTTTCCGTCTTTTTGAGCTCTAGGAGTTTTCCTAAACTTCTCATTCCAAGCCTTCTGTCAGGTTTATTGTTTGTGCCAATGTATTTTAAATTCGTAAGAGCTCTTTTGGCTCTGGTGCTCTTTTTCATAAGAGCATCCTATTCTTCTTCACGGGTCCAATAGCTTTTCTTTTCCTGAGGCTGTTGATAATCGGCGTCTCTGTTGAGTTTCTTCCGGCGAGGTCTGCGTCGGGGTTTTGGCTTCCGCAGCAGGCTTGCGTCTCCGCAGGGCCGGGGGCTGCCTGGCCCCACACTGCTGCCCTGGGCTGGGCCGTGGGGGCTCGCGCCGGGTGCCCTCCCCGCAGGCTCCCTGGCTCTTCCTCCTGGGCTGGCGATCCCCTGGCCATGCTGGGCGAAGGGCGCGGGATCTCGGCTGAGGGCCCAGCTCGCCCCGGGGTGCCGACGCCTGCCCGTCGCTTTGCTTCCCAGCTCCTAACCTCACTGCTGCTGCGTACCCACCGCTCCGTGCGCCTGGGGGCTCTTGCCTTCCCCGTCCCTCCCCGGCCTGGTGGGTCAGCCAGGGCGGGGTTCGGGGCCCATGTGTCTTTCCTGGGGCACCCTGTCTTTTCTTCCCGTGAGTGTTTTTAACTTAACCGAGGTAGTTCTCCAAATCCTGCCTTTTTTCTTTCTTTCTTCCTTTCCTTTCCTTCCCCTTCCCCTTCCCTTCCCCTTTCCTTCCCTTCCCCCTTCCCCTTCCCCTTCCCTTCCCCTTTCCTTCCCTTCCCCCTTCCCCTTTCCTTCCCTTCCCTTTCCTTTCCTCCTTTCCTTTCCTTTTTTTTTTAACATTGTAACACGGTATTTTCCCTCCCTTCAAAAACATACCGCGAGACAGTTCTCTGGCTAGCTCCCACACTGTGGAGTGGTTGTGCCATAATTTGATTAACTAACCCCATCTATTGACTATGTAGCTTCTCACCCTCCTTTTGCCCCTTTCTAGCTGACACTGAAGTGAAGCCTCCGTACAGGATGTTTTAGGGAAGACCTCGTGTCCGTGGGTGACAGTCCCTGCGGGGAATCGCGAAGCTCTCTCAGGCCGGCCTTTAGAGGGAGGGAAGGCATCTGTAGGAGCTGCTGGCTCCCTGCAGGGGCTCTGGAGGAGCCTCAGCCTGGGAGAGTGGGGGAGCCGCTACTTTCCTTGACCTGCTGCTCTGCATGGTGCCGGAACCTTGCCGTCCCGTGGGGGAGGCCGGGAGGTGACGAGGAACAGGCGAGAGGCCACCCCAGGGGTGGAGCGAGCCGACCCGTGGCAGTCCTTCATGGGAGCCAGGGCTTCCTCCAGCCCCCATGCCCCCGACCCCATCTTCAGGGGCTGGTGGCTGCCCCCCGGGCCCCCCATCTGAGCTGAGGCTGGTGGTCCCGTGCCTGGCATATCTAGCGGCTGCTGTCCCCCACCCTGGAGGACTGACTGTGATGTGGTTTGATGGAGGGAGCTGGGTCTGAGGGGGATGCCTCGGGCAGGAGTCGGGTGCATGTGCCTTGGGGGGCTTGCTGGGGTTTGGGCTGGGGCAGTAGGAGGGGACCCTGAGGCGTGGGTCGGCAGGTTGTGGTGACAGGGCCCTCCTAGGGTGGAGGGAAGGTAGGTGGCCCTCAGGAACTGGGGAGGGGGCGCCTTCTCCACCCAGGGCTGAGCCCCCCAGCATGTGTGGGGAGCCAGGAGGCCTGGGCATCCTCCCCAAGAGCCCCCGGATGAAGACCTCATGGACCAGGGCCTGGGTTGGGGCCCAGTGCACTGCACCTCCTGCTGCCCCTGCCCCGAGGATGCAGGATCTCCTGAGGCGGGACCTGGGGCTCTCCCTGTGCCCTTCTAGGACCCTTCGGAAGGGTCAAGGCTGGGTCTAGGGTGCGGTTGGCACCTTTGTGTCTAGCCAGCGGTGTGCTGGCTGCCAGATTGGTGGTGATGCTGCTGGACATGTCTCCATCTCATTCCTTCAGGGTCCCAGTGTCCGCATAGCGTCCCTGCGTGCTGACCCAGAGCCCTGGGCCCATGGGTGCTGGCCATGCCGCCTGTCCCACCCTCCACCTCGGGCCTGTGGGCACTGGCCATGCTGCCCACCTCACCCTGTGTCCTGACACTGGCTGTTTCTCCAGGGCCCCTGCCCATACCCCGGTGCCTTCCTATCCTGCTGCTTCCTTCACCACCCCTGGGGCTCCTCCAGGCCACCCTAGGTGCTGTCCCCCATGTGGGGCATTCGAGGGTGCAGCCACAGACCTCAGCCTGTCATCCCCTCCTGCTGTTGCCGCCCTCTCCACACCCTCCGGCTGGACCCAGCGTGAACCCACACGTGGCCAGGAAGCCCCATCTGGGAGGGCCTTGGGGGCTGTGTGGAGCCTGCACCATCCTCAATCCCCTGAATCCCTGGCCTGTTCCCCCTCACCCCAGGCCCAGGTCAGCCACTGTCCGGGTGCAGTCTGTCGGCTCCAGGAGGTGCAGACAGCCCACGCCCCACCCGCACAGTGGCCCAGCACCCACGCCCGCCTGCCACAGTGGGCTCCCGGTCCGTGGCTCTGTCCGTTCTCCACATGGGGGCTCCGGGAACCCTGGGACGTGGCCCTGGGAGTGAGGTTCCTGTGGGCTGGGGTGACTCTGAGCCAGTGGCCCAGGTCAGCTGGGAGCTGCCCCTGGGGCGCGGGGCGGGCTGTGGCCACGGGAGCACCTCGGGCTGGCCGGGCAGGGACCCCCGCGTCCCCTGCACTCACCCCGTGCCTACCCCTCCCCCAGATGCTGGACGAGAACCACCACCTGATCCAGTGCATCCTGGACCAGCAGAGCAAGGGCAAGACAGCCGAGTGTGCCCAGTGAGTCCCCGCAGCCCGGGCCCTCGCAGGGCCGCCAGGCACCCCTGTGCTCACCGAGCCATGGCCTCTCACCCGCCGGGGGCTGCCCCTCACAGAGGCCGTGAGCGTCGCCTCCGGGATGGTGGGGAGGGGGCCGGAGCTCCAGGGGGGTCTGGACCGGCTGCCATGGGCAGGATGTGCCCCAGGTCAGCAAGAGCCTGCATGTTGAGCCTCGGACCCAGGGTTGGATGTGGAAAAGGTGTGGGGGTGTCCTGACCCCAGGCGGTGACACAGGGCTGTGATGCAGGCTGGGGGGACCCTCAGACCCCACAGGAGCCGGGTTGGGACTTGCTCACGCTGCCCGCTTGGCCTGGGCCCTCCTGGCCCTCTGCCACGCATCTGTTTCCCACCGGGCAAATGGCCTTGTCCATGTGTGGTCTCTGGGGACGCAGTCCCACAGGGCTTGGCCAGACCAGGAGGCCATCTTTCTAAAGCTCCTCTTGCTTCCGGATGGGCCTGTGGGCAACGAGAGCCCTTCGTGTCCCCCACCTCACACCATACTACAATTCTTGCTGCGCCCCGACTCTCGCGGAGCCCTGACTCACCACGCCACTGTTCATTGTGCCCCATCTCTTGCTGTGCCCTGTGTCTCACTGCGCCCCGCCTCTCACTGTGCCCTAACTTGCTGCACCCTGTCTCACTGCACCCCGCCTCTCACTGTGCCCTGACTCACTGCGCCCTGCCTCTCACTGCACCCCGCCTCTCACTGCACCCTGACTCACTGCGCCCTGCCTCTCGCTGAACCCTGACTCAGTGTGCCCCGCCTCTCGCTGCACCCTGCCTGCAGGTACCAGCAGATCCTGCACCGGAACCTGGTGTACCTGGCCACAATAGCAGACTCCAACCAGAACATGCAGTCCCTACTCCCCGCCGTGAGTACCACGGGCCCACACATGGGGGCGCAGAGGAGGGAGGGGCTCCACCCATTGTCCCCAGCAGGGCATCTGCGGTGATGGGGACCCCAGCCGCTGGGAGGACCATCAGCATGGGGGGCGGCACCCCCGGCAAGCAGAGACAACGTCTGAGTGGGCGGCCTTGGCCTCTTCAGCACGGGGGAGGCAACCCCAGAAGACCCAAACCCAGAGGTGGCCGTGGAGCCTGGGGGGCAGTGGGGGCGGCCGACAGGGTGTCCAGCCTTCGTCGTGAGCCCTTCCAGGCTGTTTGAAAGATTTCAAACTATGCACAAATTCGGAAACACTTCAAGTGGTAGAATGCATCAATATTTTACTTTTATTTTAACTTCTTAAAATGTATTTTCCCAAAACTAAATTATCTCTGGGAACTTGTGGCCCCACACCTGCTTGGGTGCCCTTTGCGGGGAGTGGGGAAGCACGATGTTGCAGAGCACATGCCCCGTGTTGACCACAGCAGGCAGCAAGATTCTGGAAGGAGCTTGTCCCTGGAAGTGGCTACCTCCTGTGTCCTTTAGTGCCCCAGAAAGGACAGATCTTTTAAACGCCTGGGTACGTTTTGCCCACGCCTTGACTGGACCGTTGGGTTGGGTTCTTCCCTGGGTAGCTGCCAGTGGATCTGCTGAAACATGATTTTCTTGGCCCAGTGTAGACAGCATCTGTGTCCAAACCCTGGGGCCTGCTGTTTGGTCTAGACCAGGAGAGATGGGGGCCTCGGGGCGTCACCAGCATGCTCAGTCTCCCTCTGCACCGTGATTGGAGGTGGACTGGCAGGGAATGGCTGGGGTGCAGGAGGCTTGGCGGGGCAGGGCGAGCTGCTGCATGTCCAGGCCAGTGCAGCCGGTGCAGGGGCCTGGGGCCCGGGGTGGGGGTGAGGGATGAGGCTGGGCCTGGGAGGACCCAGCCAGGTGGGCTGGGGACAGGTTCCTGCCTTTGCCCCCAGGTGTGCCGTTGAGCTTGGTGTTCCTCGCAGTTCTGAAAATCCACGCAGAGCCCTTGGCCTGCTCCCCATCTTCGCCCCAAAATGCTCTGGACCCATGCGGTCAGTCCCGCGATTCTACATCGCCATTGCTAGAGACACTTGTCAGGGAGCCACAAAGCGGAGCGACTCCAGCGGGCCTGGGTGGCATTCTCGGAGGAATTACCCAGCCCCGAAACCCCTCCTGTTGCCTACAGCCACCAACCCAGAACCTGAGCCTGGGCCCGGGAGCGCTGTCCCAGAGCGGCTCCAGCCAGGGCCTGCACTCGCAGAGCAGCCTCAGCGACGCCATCGGCTCGGGCCTGCCGCCTGCCTCCCTCATGCAGGGCCAGATTGGCAATGGTGCGTGCTTGGGCAGGTGGGGGGGGTGGGGAGCTGGGATTGCCTGGCCATGAGGCCACAAGGCACTTGGTGCCACACCCTGCACAAGCTCTCCTCCCAAAGCGCTGGTCACTACCTGCACGTTGGGGTGACCATGCAGAGGGAAGGAGGCCCCAATTCCAAACCCCTGTTTAGTTCTGATGGTACACGCCCAAACTGTGTCTACTTCAACTGCAAAATGCGGGGTTCCCCGTGGCTCCCTGATAATGAAGCGTTCCCAGTGGTCTGTCCTTTGCCCTATGGGTGCGCCCTCACCCTTTGCTTGGTTGATGGCATCACTGACCGGTGTACACACCTGCCTAGGGTTTTGGGGGTATGTGGGGTGCCTGGCCGCATGGCTCAGGCCTGGAAGGGCGTCGGGGTTTCATCTGGGTCTCTGCTGGCCCTGGCCCAGCCCTGATGCCCGTCCCACCCTCCTGGCAGGCCCCAGCCACGTGTCCCTGCAGCAGACGGCACAGAGTACGCTGCCCACAACCTCCATGAGCATGGCGGGCAGCGGCCACGGCGCAGGGCCTGGCTACAGCCATGCAGGGCCGGCTTCCCAGAGCACCCCCATGCAGGGCCAGGGTGCCCTCAGCAGCTACGTGTCTCGCTCCAACCTTAACCTGCCGTCCAACCCAGGTACCGCCTGCCCCGGTCCAGGGCCCCTGCTGGCCCACGGGGACCCCCTGGGATGTCCAGGCTGCCCGCACGGTCCCCCAGGGCTGCCCCCAGGAGGGGGGTGCTGGCGGTAGGAGGGAAGCAGAGACTAGCCCTGCGGGAGCTTCCGGGGGTCCACAGTGGCTCTGGCTCCGGCTGGACGGGGCTGGACTTTGGGGGAGGGGTGTGCTCTTTCTCATGGGGGCTTCCGGGGAGGCTCTGAGGACGGGGTAGCATTTGCCTGAGCCCGGAGGGACAGAACTGGGCATTCGCCTTGTGGGCAGCACTGTGGCCAGAGGCCCAGGGGGGTGTTAAAGGATCCTGGACACCAGGCCGAGGGTCGTTCCTGGAGCCGGGACTGCCCCATGCGGCCACTGGGCACTCAGGGAGGGGAGCCCAAGCTGAGACCTCAGGGGCCTAGAGCAGGAGTGAGGAGGGCGGTTTCTCAGTGTTCTGCAGCGGTTACGTGTTGTGGGTCAAAGTACTTGAGACCTATTTGGGTTGAATAAGATATATCATTAAAGTTCATCTTTCTGTTTCTTTTCACCTTTTAAGATGTCACTAGAAAATCTAAAGTACGTGGCTTGCATTTGCGGCTCACATCCGATTTCTTACTGGGTGGTGCTGTTCTACAAGGTTCTGGGCGAGGGCGACATGCAGGAACAGGCCTGTTGGTGTGGAGCGGTCCACCTTGTGCTCTTACGGCCGCGGAGTCACCACGGGCCCCTCCGAGGGCGCCATTAGGGCAGGAAGGGAGGGTGGGTTCGTGCGCAGCCTGGCTGGCCAGGGAACCCCAGCGTCCCCCCACGCGGCAGTATTTTCTGTTACTTTCTCAACATTGATGTGTTTTAAAGTGTTTGGTGCAAACAGCAGGGTTCTGACTGAATTCTAGGATACAGGCAGGTGGGAGATCTGGCTGGGTGATCTTGGGGGTGTTCTTGGGGTCTGTGGGGACCCACGAGGGGCCAGGCCGGGCGGGGGTGCCTTCTGAGCAGCCTTCCCGGGGATGAGCCAGCCCCACTTTGCACCCACAGTCTCCATGATGCACCAGCCATCAGCCACGCCGCACTACAGCTCGGCGCCGGGCAGCGGCCAGCACTACCAGGGCCAGCCGTCCATCGCCATCATGGGCCAGGGTGGCCAGGGCAGCGGCATGCTGGGGCAGCGGCCCATGGCACCCTACCGGTCCTCCCAGCAAGGTAACGCCGGCCCCTGCCGAGGGGGGGCCGGGGAAGAAGTGCTGGCACTAGGTTTCTGCATGCCAGGTTGGGTGCGGGGTGTTCAGGGGGCTCAGCGTGCCTGTTCATGCTGAGCATGGAAGATCAGGGATCCTGGGCCAGCAAGTCTGTGGAAGGCCTTGCCTTTCCCGGGGTGGGCGGCAGGGACCATAGGCTCTGGGAGTCAGTCGGCAGCGGGCTGAGGGCCGGCTGAGTCCGGGGCTGGGGGCTGCAGGGGAACGAGAGCCCGATGGCCGGGGTAGCCCCAGGGTGCTCCCTGCTGGCGGTGGGCGGCCCCAGAGGGCCAGGGCTGATGGGCCATCCCCCCACAGGCTCGTCTCAGCAGTACCTGGGCCAGGAGGAGTACTACGGCGAGCAGTACAATCACGGCCAGGGCGCCTCGGAGCCCCTGAGCCAGCAGTACTACCCCGACGGTGAGCACCAAGTGGGACACGCGCCCTGGGGCAGGGGGTGGGGGTGCAGGGGCTGCCCATGCCGCTGGCCACACTGCCTGGTCTCTCCCCTGGCCCTGGAGGCTCTGGCATCCTTTCTGCAGTGTGTCCAGGGCACCCGGCTGGGGTGTGTGTGGGGACAGGGCAGGGCAATGGGTGACGGGGCAGGGTGATGGGCGCAGGCCACAGGCTGCGCTCCCTGCAGCACAGAGGCCGCAAGGGGACCTCTTGCCAGGCCACGGCACCCAGCAGGGCTCTTACGGTGAGTGGACAGCACGGCACTGGTGACTGCTGATGTAACCTGCGCCTGTCCCACGTCGGGTGCGGGACACCTCTGCCTCTTTGTAGACCCTGACCTGCTGAGTCCTTGCAACTGCCCGTGAGGCGGAGTGGACGGCCGTGTTTTCCAGTGAGGACCGTGAGGCTCAGGCACTGTAGGGGTGCAAGACTCACACCCGGCACTGCCTCTCGCCTTGGGGCCGCCTCAGGACGGTCTCCATGACGTGGCCCTCTTGGGCCCTGGGCCGCCGGCCACCCGCTGACTGGGTTCTCCGCTTCTTGCAGGCCACGGTGAATATGCCTACCAGCAGTCGTCCTACGCAGACCAGAGCTACGAGCGGCCGTTTGAGGAGCCTTCCCAGCACTACTACGAGGGGGGTAAGGGGGCTGGGGCTGCGCATCAGTCGCGGGGGCGTAAGTGCATGGGAGGGAGGCGCCCCCAAGCCCTCGGGAGTGAGCAGGGCCCGCCTTTGATCACTGTAAACTGAGTCATGATGGACAGGTGTTAGCAACCCCAGGGAGAAACGGACCGAGCGAAGGCTGTCTCCGGCCAGGAGCATGGGCTCCACGTGGGGTCTCCTGCTGTCCTGGTGCTCAGTCATGGCAACCTGAGAGGGCATCACCAGGGCACAGGCTCTGCCCAGGCCCAGCTGGCTGGTTGGGGAGCGTGAGGGAGGGGATCTGCGAGCCAGGCCGATGCTGGGCTTGGGCGCCCCGGCCTTTCTCCCCACGCCTCACAGCCAGATGCAACTCATTTTTTGGCTGGCGTGGGGGCGGACTGCTGCCTGCCTGCCAGCGGTGCCCATCAGAGGGAAGGCTGAGGCAGCGGGACCTGGGGCTGATGGGGACAGCAGGATGTGGGGCTGACCGAGCTGACCAGGCAGCAGGGCTGGGGGCTGACTGAAGTGCACGAGAAGCAGTGGGACATGGGGGTACTGTCGGGGTCTGCAGTACCCTGTGGAAGAAGGTGGCCTGGAGGAGGGAGCCAGAGGGGCCCTGCTGTGTCCTCCCCACAGTGAGGCCCCACCAGAGACCGCGGGGGGCTGGGTGAGCAGGTGCTGGGCAGCTGCCGCACACACCCCAGGAGGACACGGGACACTGCCTGCTGGGGGAAACGTAAGGAGGTAGGACGTTGTGCTGCACCACAGACAAACTCTGGAAAAATACCCCAGAAACCAGTAAGTGTGGTGCTGGGGCGGGGGGCAGCTGGGGGCAGGGATGGCAGCGCCTCCACCCCCAGCCCAAGTCTCTTGGAAGGTGTTTGTTGGTTTGTCTTAAAACTACTGAATCGTGACTGAACTTGTCATTCGGGAGTCAGATTTTAAAATGACTAAGCGCTGGCCACCGGCCTGTCGTTGAAAAGAAGCAGACCCCAAATTCATGGTTGCTGGGACCCGACCTCGCCCCTGGAGTCCCGAGGGGCCGCCAGGGCTGCTGGCGTGTGAATTTCCCCCTGGGCATGGACGTTGGGAACAGCCTGGCACCCGCAGGCAGCTGCTCCCCAAACGGCAGGGGATGCACACCAGGTGCGTCTGTGACTTCTACATGAAACAAATGGAATCCGTCGTGCACTTGCTCCTTGCGGCTCACCCTGACCCTAAGGAGTGGAGCGCATGGACTGACAAAGGCCTGTCCTCTTTTTACTCAAGTAAATGGTACTGGGCTTTGTTTCTCCATGGCAACAGCACAGAGTGTTGCAAGATTCTTAAAAAGACAGATAAAGACGGAAAAATGAAAAGAAAAAGCGGCTGGCGGTGTCTGTTGGAACGACTGCTCCGTCGCCCTCCTGCACCGTTCCCGAAAGAGCAGAGGCTGTGCCTGCTCCAGCGCGGCTGGTTTGGGAAACACTCGTGTGCATCGCTGGGGCCTTTTCAGGTGGAGGCGTGCCCCTTCCTCACACGGAGGCCCACACAGGCACCTTTCCCCTGGGAGGGGCCCTGCTGCTGGTTTGGTTACACTCCTGCCATGCGCCGGATCATGTCCTGCCACTTTCACACGGATTAGCTCATTTATTACCAAGGAAAATGCAAGAGGGGCTGTAAGACAGGAGACTACACGAGCTGTGCAATAAAGTGCCGGTCGCCTTTAGACAACCTGCCAGCCTCCCTGACAGACTTCCCAGGGCAGGGAGAGAAAAGTGGTGCTGGCCACGAGATGCTGGAAGCAATGCTGTGTTTCTGGGAAGGAGCGGACTGCAGAGCCGGGTGTTTCCATCAGGGTTGGAAGGCTCGCCCAGGGGAGCCAACCCGAGCAAGAGTGTTCGGTCGCGTTACCTTCTCTGTGGCCTTGAATTGAATTTCCCTAATGGATTTGTGAGGCTTCCCGTGAATTACATTTCTATAAAGCCATTCTTAGGAAAAATAGATGACCAGGGTCCAGTTTAAAAACCACTTAAATTTTCCAGCTTGTGGAAAAGGACAGTCATTCACAACCAGAGGAGGGAAGTGGACACGTGGGTTCTTCGGTGCCAGTTTCTGTAATCTGGCTCCTGTGGTCGGCCTCCAGTTTCTCATTTCTGGGACCTTGTGAGAAGAAAACCATCCACCTCGGGCAGCTGTTTATTTGCGTGTTTGGGTGCAGAGGAGTGAGGGGCCCAGGGTCCTGCCTGCCCACTGCCTCCTGCACCTGCCCAGGGCAGGATTAAAGGGGGACTCAGGCACTTAGTGTGTTTGAAGAGCAGAGCCCTGTTCTGGAGAAGATGAGGAAACAGGCTGAAACACAATCAGTTTAGAAAGATGTTTTATAAACAATGAAGGGCACTTAATCTCTGCTAAACCTAAAATGGACACACCTTAGAGTTCCATTAGGAAAACTTTGTAGGAAGTTTTTTTAATGATTGTTACTATTCCTCTCTTAACTCCTGGGAATTATTTGGTAATACAACTTGAAGGAAAGTAGACTTCCTTCAAAATGAGGCTTTTGGCATGGGTAGTTAGATTGACTTTTCTTAAATAGTAGACATTTCTGAAGGAGTTTTAGCTTTACGTAAAACTGAGCAGGAAGGCAAGGCCAAAGCCCCGTCCCTTCCCACCACCCCGTCCGTCCCCGCTCAGCACCTGCGATGGCGTGCGATGGGCACGGGGGCCTGTGTTACAGCGCAGGAATCAACATTGATGATTTCCATTAACCAAAGGCCACAGTTTACGTTGAGTAGGATTTTTGGAGTAAGAACTAAGAAGACTTATTCTCTGAACAAAAAAGAAAATATTTCTCTTGGATGTACTAACATGGAGATGAATAATAATATAAACATTTGCCTTTTGTAACCTCCATGGCACTGTGTAATAAAGTCCGAGGAAAACCCTTTCAAGGGTGACCAAAACCATACCCCTTGGTTTGTGCGTTTACAAATAAAACAAGGACCTTGTGAAACTCCCGGGGTCCTTCTGAGCTGGGTGGGAAAGCACGAGCCATCTTTGAAGCATTCAGAAGAGAGTGAGGGTGCGAGGGTGCAATGTGTCTTACGAGCTGGCGGCAACCCCA
>PVKY010000180.1:49950-67027 GCA_004027775.1 Bradypus variegatus
GGTGACGGGGGCTCAGGGTCCTCTCGGGAGAGTGCAGCAGCTGGCAACAGGTCTTGGGGGTCCTCTCTCCCTCCTCACGTCCCCCCACCTCTGACTGCCCAGGATGATTCCAGGCGCCAAGGCCCAGCTCGGGGGCTGCCTGGGCTTGAGTCCTGGCTCCTCACTCTGGCTGTGGGCCTCAATTTCCTCACCTGAAAAGGGGCCACAGCGGCCCTTCCTTCACAGGGTTCTCAGGGATCGAACATGGTACTTGGTGTCGAGTGCTGTGAACACAGATGGCCCAAGTGGGTTCTAGGCACAGGAGCGGATATTCTTCTACCAGTGAGGACCCGTTTCTCCATAACTGATGCACAAGACCATCTTTGAAATATGTTTGTGAGAGTAAACAGGTGTGTGCGTGTTTCTATAAAAACACACAGCAGCACAACCTACATCGATTCTCAGTCTGGCATTTAAAAGTAGCTCCACTTCCTCCGTCATCCCACTGTACCTTAGCCGCTGTTTTCCATGAAGCTTTCAGCTCCCTGCACAGATTTTTCTTCCACCTGGCTCCAGTGCACTCCTGTGCCAGTGTGAATCTATTCTGTCCCCCAAACGCCATTATCTTTGATGTAACCTTGTGTGGGCAGACATTATCAGTGTTGATTCCATTGTCATTCTTCGAGTGTCTCTTTGGAGATACGCTCCACGCAGCTGTGGGTGATGACTCTGACTGGATAATTTCCATGGAGGTGTTGTTCCGCCCACTTGGGGTGGGTCTAAGTTGAGTCACTGGAGCCATATAAATGAGCCGACAGGCAGAGGGACCTCAGTGCAGCTGTGGGTGATGTTTTGAAGAGGGGCCACAGCCAAGAGGGACACTTTGAAGAATGTACTGGAACTGAGAGAGGAGCTTCAGCTTACAGAGACATTTTAGAGACGGCCGTTGACAGCAGACTTTTTGTTCCGGAGAAGCTAAGAGAGGACAAACGACCCAAGAGCAACTGAGAGTGACATTTTAAAGAGAAGCTGAAGCCTAGAGAGGAACGTCCTGGGAGGAAGCCATTTTGAAACCAGAACTCTGGAGCAGACGCCAGCCACGTGCCTTCCCAGCTAGCAGAGGTTTTCCGGACGCCACTGGCCATCCTCCAGTGAAGGTACCCGATTGCTGATGCGTTACCTTGGACACTTTATGGCCTTAAGACTGTAACTGTGTAACCAAATAAACCCCTTTTATAAAGCCAATCCATTTCTGGTGTTTTGCATTCTGGCAGCATTAGCAAACTAGAACAACTCCTTTCCAGAACAACTCCTTTCTAGAAGCTCTGCTCTGTGGTGTTTGACAGCCCTCATCTTTGTTTCAGTTGTGCTGTTGAGCCGCTGTCATCCTTTGCGTCGGCCTTCCCTGTGTCCTTCTGTAAACTAATGAGGGAGCGTGTAACCAGGTTCCCGGGTCGCTGTGGGCGGCGCACGTGCAGCTGCCGCGTGGTGGGCACGTGTGGGCGCCGACTCCGTGTCTCCCTTGCAGGGGCCTCGCAGTACAGCCAGCAGCAGGCCGGCTACCAGCAGGGCACCCAGCCGCAAGGCTACTCACAGCCGCAGTACCCCGGGCAGCAGTACCCCGGGCAGCAGCAGGGCTACGGTAAGGCCGGGCGCCACCGTCGGTTTAGAGACGCCGTGAGGGTGCTGCACGGTCCCCAGGGCCCACGCCCCTGGCCCCAACCCCACTGGGGTTTCACCAGCATTCCCTTCCACTCCCCCTCTGCCCCGGGCCACCCACAGGGCATTTCGCAGCAGGCCGCCAGGCTCCCCTGGGCTGTGGCTGGGGGTCGCCCTGGGGGCCAAGGGCTGGGGAGGCTGGTCAGGTGCTGGGGAGGGGGGCGCCGGGGCATCCCTCTATGGGCTCTGTCTGCTGCTTCCTCATGACAAGACCGGGTGACAGGTTTTCAGGGGAAGAACCTGCAGCAGAGCACTCCTCTCGCCACATCCTCTCCTGGACGTCCCCCTTGGCCACCTGGTGCAGGGGCGTCTGCCAGGGGTGCCCGCTCTCTTCTTAGGAAGCGAGTCTCCCAGGCCAGCCCACGCCTGGTGGGCGGTCAGGGCCCACCTGGGGGAGGTGCGGCCACATGTATTATTTGGATTTCTCCTGTAAGGAAGATCTGCCTCTCCTCCCCCATTGGCTTAGTTATTCAGCCTATTATTTGTGTCAGTTACAGACTCACAGATGTCAACTTTAGGCCTCAGGCTAATATCCAGTCCAGTGTCACGTTGTTGCCCACGTTGTCCTGACTTTGGCCCTTGGGCTCTGCCGTGGGCTCCTGTCCCTTAGACCAGCCCCGGGCTGGGTTTTGGGCTCTCGCTTACTCTGGGCCCTGCAGGTTGCTCCAGGCTCTTGGGCATTTTCCGCCCCGGCCAGCCCAGCCGTTCCTCCAGGAGCCCTGGTCCCTGTGACTGGAGAATGGTGTGTGGAAGCGAAGCTCTGGGTGCAGGTGAACATTTGTTGAGCATCAGTTTTGACATTTTACCTGAAATGGTCCATGGATCTGTCAGTTCTGTAGCAGTGCCCGGCAGTGTGTGCTCGCTGCTCAGCTATAGTGCACCCCCAAGGGTTGTAGTAAAGGCTGTACGGGCCACGGGTCTACTGCAGATCGGTGGAGGGAGGCTGGTGGTCAGTGTTGCACTGGGGGCCGTGTCGGAATACGAAGACGCGGGCAGAGGGGATGCCTTGTGAGCCTCAGTACAGCAAAGGGAAAATCGTGTCTGCCCAAGGAAACGAGCAGAAACGGAAACCCCCAGTCTTGCTGAGGTCAGGTCACCCAAGCAGGTCGTGGGGAAGGCAGGCTGGGCCCTGCGTCTGCCCCGAGGTCCTGGGGGCTTCGGCTCCTCTGGGCAGTGCCCTGGGATGGAGGCTGCACCTGCCCCTCCCCAAGGGTCGTGTCTGTCAAGAGCCAAAACTGGACGTGGCTCCCCAGGATTTCTGACCCATTCCCGAGGGGCTGTGGAGCCTTGTTCACAGTCTGTGCTCCATCGGGGTCTCTTCAGACCCCAGGCTGGGGGTATCTGTGTTTTTCACACTGCTGGAACTGGAGGGTGCTTTCCTGGCAGAGCTGCTGTGCGGCGGCCATGCAGAGCTTCCACCGAAAACACAGTGAGAGCCATCCCCATGGGGTCAGGGTGAGGTGGGTCATCAGAGTGAGTTACTGCGGGGGTCCATGAGATGCTCCCGCATGCCCCCAGGGCACTGTCACATGACATGTAGGCCACCCGTCTACCCACCCCATTTCAGCACTGCGCCAGGCCTTTTCTTTGCTTGGGGATCGCGGATGGGAACTGGCTTCCTTCCTTCCCGTCACTCTACGGCCTCATCCCCCAGTTCCAGCTTCATCTCCTTGACCAAGAGTGGGCATTCAGACATGCAGGAAGTAGCGTCTGGGGCCTCTGGCTCAAAGGGTGCTGCCTTAGACTCACTTGGGAAGCTTCTGGAAGATAAGGTGCCAGTCGACACAAAAGCTCAATTCTGTCCCACAGGTGGGGGGGGGGGGCGGTTTAAGCTCCTGGTGATTCCGGTACACGATGAAGAAGGAAAACTAGTTTCAGGCTTTTTTTTTTTCAACTCCCTGCAAGTGCAGTTTTTAAAATTGGCCTTTAGGGATTCTTTCCAAAGCCTTCAGCTTAGTTTTCGTAGAATGATAGCTTTCCCTTGCCCGCATGCTCCCACCAGTTGCTATGATGTTTGACTAAGCATCGAGTCATCCTAACGGCATAAGCTGGTCCTGGAGCAAATACAAGCATTTGTTGGCGAGCACCTCTCACCTGCGTCCCCCGCAGTGTCTCAGCTGTGCTGGACAGAGGCTCTGTCCTGCGATCGCCCTGAGGACCCAGGAGGGCCGGCGAGCCTGGGTGGCCGCAGGTTGGCAGCTGAAGGCACCACACTCAGAGCAAACTGGGTGAGTGCTTCAGAAATTCAGCGGTGTGGTGACGTGGCTTGGGCATGTTTCCCCAGGGCCGGCCCAGGGAACGCCGTCGCAGTATTCCAGCTACCAGCAGGGACAAGGCCAGCAGTACGGGAGCTACAGAGCATCGCAGACGGGGCCCTCCGCCCAGCAGCAGCGGCCGTACGGCTACGAGCAGGCAAGTGCCTGGGCACCTGGGGCGGGGGCTTGCTGGTGTGCTCGCCACGGGCCCAGCCGGCTTCTGGGGCCTTCTGGGATGTTAATTCCCTGAGCCTCTGAGGCTTTTAAAAGCTTAATCTGCATCTGTGCATGCCTTATCCCTACAGCAGCTTTTTCTATCCTAAACTTACTGTTAGGTTTGTGTGTAGGTCTTTCGTCCATTATTCATTCAACAAGTATCTGTTGTCTTCCTGCCCTGTGTCGGGTGACAGGATGGACACAGCTCCTGTGCTTTTAGAGCTTACGTCCGTTCGGGACATGGTCATTCACTCAACAGGCCCAGACTGTCCGGCCAGGTCGGAGCGGGACGCAGGGGAGCTAAGGCCCCTCCCTCATGGTCCTTGCGTTCCAGGTGGGGAGGGGCAGGAGAGCAGGCACGTGTGCCAGGTGGCGATAGGCTCTGCGAAGGAGCGAGGGGGCACAGGGCTGGAGCGGGAGGGGTGGCAGGGTGCCGCCCCACCTCGGGGCCGGGAAACTGTGGAGTGTCTAGCCCGACATGTCCTGGAGGCTGCTGCGGGTTTTGCCCCAGCTGCACGTTCAGGGGGTTCTAGAAAGACCCACAGAGCTCCCTGCACCCGTTAGATGCACAGTCATGGTTGCCACAGGAAAGGATCAAGTTAGAACCCACCAAAGGAAGAGACACGCCAGCCAAGTCTGGGAGGATGCGGGGGTGATGCTGCCCTCAGGGTCGTGCACCTCCTGTGGTGGCGTGGGGCAGACGCACGGAGTGTGCCCACATGGCTGAACACAACTTCCAGGCCAGGCTGGGCTGGCACCACCTCGTAGCAGAAACCCGGTGGTCCTTTGGGGGCCCACCACACATGGCCAAGGCCTCCCAGCGTGAGGGATTCCAAGGGCTGGGAGGCTGCCCCCCAGGAGCAGGGTCAAAGGCCACACTTCTCTTTGGGGAGCCCAGGTTCCCTCCTACACAGAGACCCTCTCTGCTAAGCTGACAGTTAGGTGGTCCCCAAAGAGCTGAGGCCTGAACCAGTACGATCTGAGAGCACCCAGGTGGGCAGAAGCTTGTGGCGTGCAGACTTGGGAGGGGCAGGGCAGGCGCCTCCCCATGTCGTGGTGAGGGCTTGCCCTCTGCTCCGAGTATGGCAGGGAGCCCTGGAGCGCATCTGAGATACCAAGACACTTCTCACCGACTCGAGTGACCAATCCTCATGTCCCCAGCACTTCGCGTGTCCCCTCCCTGGTCTGGTCTCACCCTCAGCTCTCAGCCCACATCCCCTTCTCGGACTAGCCTTCCCTGATCCCCCTGCCCAGGTCGGAGGCTCTGGTCACGTTCCCTGTGAGGCACTGCGGTCACGGTAGGGAGGGGACAGGGGCAAGGACTCTGGGTACATTTGTGAGTGGGTTAGATGTGGTGCGAGGGAGAGAGGGTGACCCACTGGGCCTGAGCAGCTGGAAGCAGTTGCCATTTATTGGGACACAGAAGACTAGAAAGGGCAGCTGGGAGAGAATCTGAAGTTGGCACTGGGCACTTTAAAATTAGATGCCTATTGGACACCCCAGAGGGGGAAAGATGATCAATGGCAAATAAGGAAACTCCCACTGGTGATGAGTGGCCGGGCTCACCTTGGGCAAGTGGTCAGGGACACATGACACTGGGGGTGAGAAGGAGCATTCTCCAGACCAGAGGTGTCCCCCTCACTCCACGGCGTCCGTTTAACCTCGTGGCCAGTAGGCCTGAGCCTGAGGTGTGGCCTCGGCACCACTTGTGTCTGAGGCCCGGGTGCTGTCCTTGGCCATGGTTTTCCAATGTCAGGGCACCCAGAGTGTGACACCCAGAAATGCAGAGAGCCACCAGTGTAGGTGTGGAAGTGGGAAGGGCCAGGGGCTGCTCAAAGACGGCCCCCCCTTGGCTGGCCAGCCCCATGTTTGGGTTCTCTGTTTTGTCCTGTGGTAGAGGGGCAGGAAGCCTGGCTCTAATCGATTCTTACAAATGAGACTCATGCCAGTGACTCCAGGAACAATAATGCCACATCCCAGTTTACCTCAGGGACAGACATTGCCACGTGGAGGGATTCTCAAGTCAGCATCCCACCCTTCTCCCCCACAGTCTCAGTCAGAGGAGCCAGGAGACTGGGCTTTTGGTGGGTTGGGGGCAGGGAGAGTCAGGGCCTCAGGACAAGTGATGATTTCCCGCTTCCATCGTGGTCTTTCGAGTGGCTCGCCATCGTGGGGAAGACGGGTGACTACGTGTCCCCAGAGCCTCCTGCCCTCTGGCCTCGGTGGACACGTTCTCCAGTTCTCTTCTTCAGGTTCTGTGTTGACCCAGCTGCCTCGCCCTGCTCTTCCCCCGTTTTCTTCTGGGACCTTGGAGGGCTCTGCCTGGAGCCCAGCTTCATCCAGCTGGGCCGTGTTCACCTGTGGAAGCGAGAGGGTGACAGGCCTTCCACACACAGCTGGCTGAGGCTCTCATGGAAAGGGACAGCTCCTGGCCCAGGCCTGGTCCACGGCAGGCCTTTGGCCTCGCTCTGGTTGCGTGCACCTCTTTGATAAGTTGAGCCACAGGGCGGGCTGGGGACTTTCAGAAGGCCCGTGACCCTGCCCCAGGGTTTGGGCGGCCGCCAGTCAGAAGGCTGCTTCTTGCTTGCCTCTTGCATCCCCTTCCATCTCTCATTCTGGACGTAGGCTCGTGGGCGACTGCTTACCATGGCTAGGGACGCTTTTACCCTGGTGCAGAGGTGTAACCTATCTTCATCTCTTTTAGGGCCAGTATGGAAATTACCAGCAGTGAGGGCCAGGCGTGCTGGGTGGAGCCCCAAAGAGCTTGTGCAGTGGGGAACGGACGGTCCAGCAGTGGTTCTGATGGGTTATGACGTGCAGGCCACCCCTTCGCCCAGCGCAGTGCCTGCACGCGCAGCTCACGCCGTCCTGGGCAGGATGCTGTGTGCACCGCTGGCCTGAGACAGCACTTCTGTGGTGGGACGTACTTGGTGCTGTGTATAGTGTTGTGTGTGGACACGACAGAGAGGTTTTCCTCTCAGCCCCTTCCCCCTGAGTCTCACTACCTTAGGGGTCATTTGTCAGCCAAGTCCTATATGCCCAGCAATGGGCAGCCTTGAGCACATGCCATATCTGCGGGGTCACCTGAACAGACTGCATCTGCTTTCTCTGCTCATGCCCATTTTGCGATGTGGGTCGTCACCTCCTGCCACTGGCTCCGCTGCAGCCCGAGGACCTGCGACGCCTGGTAGCAGCCTCTTCCTGGGCCGTGGCTGGGGCCAGCGGCGCATTCCAAGCTCTTTGTGTTGCACATGCAAACACCTGTATGCTTCATTGCCAGGCAGGTTGCAAACAGCCATTTCCAGAGCTTGCTCCTTACCTGTGTCTTACACTGATGCCATTTATCTCAGAGGTACAGGTTTTTTATTAAGAAGTAAGGAGGGATCAGTGACTGTATCCAAATAAATAGGAATCGTGAAGGCAATGTACGATTGGCCTCCCCGAGGGGGCTGGCCTGACTGAGGGAAGAGGCATTTCTCTGGGAATTGAGCTTCCAGAAGCGACTTCGCCCTTGTTTATCTGACAGTCTTTTCTGGGATTTTGATACTCAACATGCTCAATTCTAAGTTTATAGATAATTTTAAAGGTTGACACCAAGTTTTCCAAACAGTTGAAAAGTTGTTTATTTTCTATGATTTCTTCCAGGACCTGCTTGTTCAGATCTCCAGGCAAACATTCCTTGCCTCCTAGGGATGTCTGACATTCATATCTTATTTTAAAAAGAACCCCAATGGCATTCCTGGGTTCTTCCTAATGAAAAGTAAAGATTTTATGTAGAGAAATTGAGTTGATCAATTTTTACATGCCTGGAACATTCTATTCTATTTAAAACTGTGCAAATGTTGAAGACAGCTTACTTGGGGAAGTATGAACAAAGGAAGAATCTTAGATTTTTATTATTAAGTAGAACGGACATTTGATCAACCATTACTTGGATAATAACATTCATATTTACCAGGAATCCTTAAAGAATACACACACACACACACACACACACACACGTAGCTTTGGATAATATTTCCAAGATCTACTGAGGAAATACGAAAAATATCCTATTCTGGGTATGTGAGGACTTCTGAAGGCAATGTTTTTCTTTAGTTGATGAGCTTTATGTTTTCAAAATTAAAAGTAAGTCTTTATCCAGAGTGAGTTAGTGCTTTACAACTTGCAAGGCATTTTTATTTATTTATTTATTTATTTTTGCTTGAATGAACCCTGTCATCCATGTGGGGAAAAGTGGAGGTGGTTCGTGTTCCTGTCTCAGAGGCAGAGGCTAAGCCCAGACTTGCCCCATGGCAGCCAGTTCTGTCGTGGCTCTCCTGTTCTGGAGACTGTCGTTGCACACGTGGGGACACAGCACTTAGTTTGTAGGCGTATGTGTCTAAAATGCCCTGACCCGTGGGAAGGGATTAATATATATAAAGCCCTTATATGTATATATATGTATATGTATCCATATCAAGTTACTGAAATGAGAGTTCTTAATTGTTAAACGACAGAGGTACTCATTTTATTTAGGAAGTTATCTTCCTTGATTTTGTTCTTTTCCCTTCCTGACGGTTTTCATGTAACTAATTTGAAATTCAACTGGGGACTAAAATTTCCCATTGAAAATGTTAAAACATTTTAGAGAACTGTGGAAATACAGTTTATTTTTTATTCCTTGCCAATCTGGGAATATGCCTTTTAGGTGTTTTTTTAAGAGGCTGTATTAATACTTTTTGAAAGAACAAGACACTTAAAAAAATCAGCATCCCAAAACTTTAATCTGAAATGTCTTACATTAAGAATTTCTTGAATGTTGTGTACATATTTAAAAAAGCACTTTGTGAAATAGTTTGTACATTTATTTCCTAATTTATACATGGTTTCTGGTGTTAATATATTTAATGATTAATAACAGAATGTTTATTTAATGTGTTGTCCATTTTAATGTAATATTGTGGGGATAAAGTGATGCCAGCAATTCTTTTTAATTAACTGTACCACATCTTCTTTCCTGTAATATGAATGTTTGAAAAAAGCTTAGGCTAAAATGAATTGTTCTTGCAGTGTGCCTGATGGTGCTTTGTTATTTTATGACTACTTCTGGGGAGCCAGTGAAGATGCGAAGGAAGCCTGGAGTTTTTATACATAACTGTAAAAAGAGAACGACTGTTTCCAGTTCATTTAAAATTATACAGCCATTACTTCATTTCTATTTATTGAGCAGGTCAAATCTGTCTTATTTGAGTACAGTGCATTTTTTTAAAAGCATCCTTATTGGTTAATTTTTTTTCAGGGTTTGGTGTATAAATTGTTTATGTTTTAGGTGTAATCTAATAAACTGGTTCTTCAAAAATCATGCTATCAGGTGAGTTTTTATGAAGTTAATGGGGTTCAGTGGGATTCACCAGCAAACACTTCTGCAGCCTCACCTAAGAACCCCTTTCAAGGAGCACCTGGCCCTGGGCGGGGTCTGGGGCTCCACACCCGCTCGCTGCTCGGGCGGTGGGCGCTGGGGCAGGTGTGCGAGTGGGGGGCCGGGGGGCCGGGCTGCAGCTGGCCAAGGGTCCCCCGCCGGGACTCTGCACCTTGAGGCTGGGGTCCGACCCCACGTTGCTCCCCCTCGCCCACCCCAGAGGCACCCAGACCGCACTCTGCCTCCGCCCCGCAGGTTCTCGCCAACTCCGCTCGGGGCCGCGTTCCCGCAGGTGCGCACGGCGGGGACCGTACGCAGGCGCATCCGGAGCCGGGGGCGGGGCCAGGGCAGCCCCGGAAGTGACCTTCGTGCTGTGAGGCCGAGTGCCCCGGAAGCGATGCTCCTTTCGAAGCCGGTGAGTGCGGGCGCGGGGGTTCCCATCCTCGGCGAGCCGCCCGGCTGGGGGCTGCGCAGGGGGCGGCGGGTTTGCCCGGGGAGACCGCGGCAGCCAGGGGCGAGCGAAGGGCGGGTTGCGGAGCGGGCGCAGCCGGGCGCCGGGGGGTGGCCGGGGCCGCCGGGGAGCGGGGAGCGGGGACCGCGACCGAGGGGCGAACCCGGGCGGGTCGGTTCTCGCCAGATCCCCGCCCCGGGCGCCCCGCTCGGTCGGCGGTCCTCAGAACCGATGTCCATGCCCCCAGTTAATAGGAAATTTCACTTTCGGCCCTCTTCGAGCTCTAGCTCTCTCCTTTCCCTGCAGGAAGTCTTTTACTGATCGCCCTAGCATAGCTCTGCCGCAGCGTCAGGCATCCGAGTTTAAATGCACGTTTTTTAAGAAATTCCCTTGGCCCAAGGTTCTGTTGGATTAAACATTTCCCCCTCGATGTTTCTGCACAGTGAGTGGTAGGATACGGTTGCAAAAAACACCGTGAGTATATACACATTTTGATAAACATTTGTTAAGAGAAATAAAGCGTATTTGTAAAAGCAGGTCTCCATAAGGTGGCTTATTTTCTGTCTCATTCCATTTATCCATGTTTGCGCTTTGTGAACGAGAAAGGGTTTATTATCAGTTCTTGTTCACACAGCGCTGTAGATGGCAATCAGGAAGTCCCTGGCAGGCAGCCTGTTTCAGGGTGCGAAGTTGAGGGGCAGCAAGTGGATTCCTGTGTGGTCCTTGCCTGGGCTCCCTGGAAAGTCGCGCCTGAACAGCCGCTACTCAAGGTCCCTGCTGTAAAATATGGGCACCAGCAACGTTTCTGAGAAGCCAGAGGGCACTGACTTTGGGCTGGTGACAATTTCTAGAGCCTCAGCCTCCACTGCTGTAAAATGGGTGTAAACAAATGGGACAGTCAGGACGCGGGTGGCGCAGGCACATTTGTGTGCGTGAGGCAGGGTTACACAGGGACTGCTTTCGGAAGTGTGACCGAGTTGGGCTGATAACCTGGAGCGCCTTTCTGTGGAGTCGCTTCTAACCCCGGTCTCAAAGGAGCCGGGGTAGAAGCAGGAGGCTGTGAGAGAGGGCTTCCAGTTGCGGATCCGGGGAGAGCAGGGAAACAAATACCCTGCCCTCCGAGCCCTCCCTCCACTCTGCTGGAGTTTGCCACCAGAAGCCAGAGAGGGCCGGCCAGGGGGCCTTGTGTGGTCCCCCAGAGCGGGGTGGGTCAGGATGGAAAGTGGGTCTGGAAGAGCAAACGCTGGAGGTTGCCTGGCATAGTGTCGTTCCTGTTACGAGGAATCACGTAGCACTTCCGTAGAGGCTTCCAGAGGCCTCTGGCAGGTGATAGCAGCTTGTACAGACCGGAGACATGGAGCTCAGCACTCGACAGGACAGCAGCAGTGTTAAAGACGCGGAGACCTTAGCATTTAGTGAGCTCCTGTACAGGTGTCAAAAGCCTGTTTCTCTAAAGCCCAATCCTGGGCTTTCACCACAACTTGCCTTCTGTGTGCCAAACTCGGCCCAATAAGTGGATCCTCAGAGGAAATTGGAGGCAGCTTTTCTGGGCACCCACTGTGTGGCGTAAACCAGCACTGCCAGACAGAACTTTCTGTGATGACGGAAATGTTCTAATCTGCAGTGTCCCCTCTGGTGGCCGCCAGCCACGTGGGGCTGTGAGCACTTGACGTGAGGAGCTGGACTTTAATTTTCATTAACTTAAATGTAAATAGCCACGTGTGGCTAGTGCTTACCATTTTGGAAAGCGCAGGTATAGCTTTGTAGGAAGACAGACCACCAAAGAGCAAGAGGAGACAAAGGTGAATTTATTGTTTGCTTGGCAAGGAAGGGCCACAGGGTCTCCCCAGACAGAAATCAGAAGGCAGAACAAGGAAGTACGCCCAGTTAGGCAGCATTCTGAGTTTCGGGGCTCAGGATTGCCAGCCTTCAGGTTTCGGGGCAGCAGAGCTGGGAGCATCTGGGATGGGGGCCTGGCTCCCGGCAGGCTCAGCGGGATGCACGGGGACTGCTCACTGGTGAGTCTTTTTCCTGTGGCCTCTCATCAGTGTCCCCTCCTGCCCCCCCAACTCTGTGACTGCGGGTAAGTCATTTCACCTCTCTTTGCCTCTGTTTTCTCTTCTGTCAATTGGAGATATAACAGTACTTGCTTCACAGAGTTGTTGTGAGGAATAAATGAGTTAATCCCGGAAAAAGACCAAGCAGTATCTGTGCAGAGCGAGACGCTCAGAGGTTTGTTTCCCTTTTTTATTTATTGTGCTAGAGATGTTCGTCTGGCGTCACTTGAGGTGAGGGCCCTATCGTTTTCACAGTTGTATCCCCCTCAAATAGTGCCAGACGTTCACAGACTCTCAACAAATATTTTTTTAACTTAAGAATACTTTCATTCACGGGCCCTGATAATAACACCAACATTTACCGTGCGCCTGGCACGGGCCAGGCCCTGCACCAACCCCAGACCGTTTGAGAAGCGACTCAAACCAGACCCCAAACTGAACCCCACGGGTGAGTGTACAGTCGATCCGCTTTGGCATCTGCCCACCTGTGGAACTGTCGCTGCCGTCCGTAGAACATACGTTTCCATCACACCCAAAAGGCGACTCGTGCTCCTTCGTCGCCCATCCCGCCTCAGCCACCACCCCCGGCCACCGCTGGTCTCCTTCCTGTCCCGGTGGAGCAGGTTGCATTTTCCGGAGTTGTACACCAGTGGCATCATACGCCGTGTGGTCTTCCTCACCCACCTCTTTGGCTCAGCGCACTGATGTTGAGCTCCACGCGGACGTTGCGAGCACCAGTTCATTCCTTCTTACTGTGGGGCTGCCTCCCAGCTCGCTGCTCCTCCCACCGCTGGTGAGCTTTGCAGGCGCTGGCTGGCCATACGGCAGGGGTCCTCTGTCCACTTTTTGAAGAACCTACCAGACTGTTTTCTAAAGTGACTGCAGTTCACATTCCCGCCTGTGGTGCTGAGAATCCCCCTTGTCCACAGCTTTGCCAGCACTCGGGGTGTTTTTGTTTGTTTGTTTTGTTTTTTGTCTTTTAGCCTTTCTAATAGTGTGCGGTGGTGTCTCACATACAGCTTTGTTGAGCTTTGCATTTTCCTGATGACTAATGATACTGGGTATCTTTCCACATGCTTCTTTGCCACTCACATTTCTTCTTTTGTAACATGTCAGTTCAAGTCTTTTAAAGCCCATTTTTAATTGTGTTTTTATTATTGAGTTGTTAGGGTTCTTTATCTTGTCCAGATAGTAGTTCTTTGTCTGATCTAAATATTTCCACCTAGTGTGTGGCTTACGTTTTAATTTTCTCAGTGGTGATTTAGGAAGAGCAAACATTTTTTATTTTGAAAAAGTTCAGATTATCCATTTTTTCTTTTATGGTTCCTGCTTTTTTGTAAGTTCTTTGCCAACCCCAGGGTTTAAAAGAGTTTGTCCTGTATTTTCTTCTAGAAATTTTGTAATATTAGGTCTTACCTACAGGTTTGTTATCAACTTTGAGTTAATTTTTCTGTGAGGTTTGTGGTAATGTTCACTGTTCCCTTTCTTCCCATACAGATATCCCGCTGATACAGCATCATTGGTTGAAAAGACCATCCCTTTCCTGTTGGAACTGTCCTGGCAGCTTTCTCAGAAAGCCCTTCGCTGGATGCCCGCGGCCCCCCTGCTGCCGTGCCCGTCTGTCTCGGGGCCTTCCCCAGCACCCCGCTGCCGTGATTACAGCAGCAGGCCTTGCAGTAAGGTAGGGCCAGTCCTCCAACCCTACTCTTTCTGAAACTTGTCCCGGTTATTCCAGGTTCTTTGTACTTCCATTTAAATTTCGGAATCCAGCTTCTCAATCTCTACCACCCCCCACCACCGCCCACAAAAGCCCATTGGCATTTGATTGGAGCTTGTAGACTCTGCGAATGAACTTGGGGAGAATTGCCATCTGAATCATATTGGGGCTCCCCATGCCTGAACGTGATAGACCTGTTTATTCAGACTTTCTTTAGTTTGTCTCACCAAGGTTTTATAGTTTTTAGGGTAGAGATCTTGGATGCTTATTGTTAAATTTATTCCTAGGTACTTCTTGTTTGGGGCACTGCTCTAAATGGCATTGTTTTCCTGAACTCATTTTCCAGTTGTTTGCTGCTAGTATAATTCTGTGGAAACAAGCATGTCTTCTGCAGATAAGGACCTTTTTACTTTTTCCTCTTGCCCCCCTTTGCTGTGGTGTCTAACCCCTCCAGGACAGTATTGCCTGGAAGCGGTGACCCTGGGCACCGTGGCCCTATTCTCAGTCTCAGGGAAACAGCCGAGCCTTTCCCACTGCGCACGACGTCGGCTGGAGGCCTTTGGTCTGTGTGTCCTTCCTCAGTCTGAGGATGTTCCTTCTAGTCTGAGTTTGCTGAGCTTTCCTGTTTTTCCCTAATCACGGATGGTTGTCAAGATTTGTCGAGCACTGTCCTGTGCATGGGTCTGTTTGAGACGGTGGAGCCCAGGGTGAGTTCTCACTGTCAGTGTAACCTCGTTCCCTATGTGACCCTCATGTGGTCACAACACATCATCCTTCATGTCTTGCTGGATTCAGCCTGGTAATGTTTAATGAGCATTTTTTGCCTCTGTATTCATGAGGGATATTGGCCTGTAATTTTCTGTTTTTTGCAGTGTCAGGTTTTGGTACTGGGGTTATGCTAGCCTCACAAAATTATTCAGATAGTGACTTCACCTCCTCTGTTTTCTGAAAAAAATGTGTGTAAGGTTGGCATTATTTCTTCCTTGAACGTTTGATAGAATTTACCAGTAAAACAGTCTGAGCTTGGAGTGTTCTTTTGGGAAATAAGTGGTTGAATATATTGGCATAAGGTTGTCCAAGGTGCTCCGTAACCCTCTGATGCCTGCAGGGCCTGCAATGATAGCCCTTTTTTATTCCTGAAATTGGTAAACTGGGCTCTTTCTCTTGGTCAGTCAAGTTAGAGGTCTGAGAATTTTATCTTTTCAATGAGCTAGTTTTTGCTTTGTTACTTTTTCTGTAGTCTGTTTTTTTATTTCATTTGTTTTTGCTCTTTATTATTGCCTTCATTCTACTTTCTTTAGGCTTATTTTCTGATTTCTTGTGTTGGAAGTTTAGGTCATTGATGTTAAAATCTTTCTCCTTTACTAACAGACGTATTTAGAGCTTTGGATGTCCCTCAAAGAACTGCTTTAGCTGCATCCCTTAAATTCTGATTATGGTATTTTCATTGTCGTTCAGTTCAAAGGACTAATTTCCCTGTTGATTTCTTCTTTGACCCGTAGGTTATTTAGAGGAGTATGATTTAATTTCCAGATATTTGGGGTTTTCCTAGGTATTTTATAGTTATTGACTTCTAATCTAACTCCTTAATGGCTAGAGAATCCTCTTTATGATTCACTCTATATGGTTTCTGTCCCTTTAAATTTATTGAGACTTCATTGAGCTTATGGGTTATCTTGGTGATGTTCCATATGCCCCTGAAAATGCTGTATATTCTAGTTGTTCCATGTTCTGTTCTGTAAGTGTCAGTGAGATCAATACTGTTGGCTTTACTGTTTAGGTTTTCTATGTCTTCACTGTTTTTGACTGTTCTGTCTTTTGTCTACTTTTATCAATTGCTGATAGAAGGGTGTTAAAATTTCATACAATTCATTGCGCAGTTGTCTATTTCTCCCTTTAATTCTATTTTTGTTTTTTGTATTTCAGGGTTCTTATTAGGCTCATACACATTTTTAATTATTTTGTCTTCCTATTCGATTATTCCTTTTATCATTATGAAATGTTTTTCTTCATCTCTGTCTTGAAGTCTCTCTCATCTGATATTGAAGTAGGCACTGCAGTCTTCTTGTGCTTGCCGTGTGCCCAGCCTCTTTCCATCCATTCCCTTTCGGCCCATCCGTGTCTTCATAAATAAAGTAGGTCTTCTGTAGGTTCTAACATTTCTTATCCATTCTGTCCATCTCTGCCTCTTAATTGGAATGTTTAACCCATTAACATTTTTAATTCAGTTTTATTGAGATATATTCACATATCATACAGTCATCTGTGGTGTACAATCAGTTGTTCACAATATCATCATATAGTTGTGCATTCATCACTCCAATCTATTTTTTTGAACATTTTCCTTATACCAGAAAAAAGTAAAAATAATAAAAATTAAAGTAAATATGAACACCCAAACCATCCCCCCCACCCCATTTTTCATTTAGATTTTTGTCCCCATTTTTCTACTCATCCATCCATATACTGGATAAAGGGAGTGTGATCCACAGGGTTTTCACAATCACTTGTCACCCCTTATAAGCTACATTGTGATACAATTGTCTTCAAGAGTCAAGGCTACTGGGTTGCAGTTTCATAGTTTCAGGTATTTACTTCTATCTATTCCAATACATTAAAACCAAAAAAGGGTTATCTATATAATGTGTAAGAATGCCCACCAGAGTGACCTCTCGACTCCATTTGAAATCTCTCAGCCACTGAATCTTTGTTTCATTCTGCATCCCTTTTTTGGTCAGGAAGATGTTCTCAGTCCCCCAATGTTGGGCCACATTCATCCTTGGGAGTCATATCCCACATTGCCAGGGAGATTTACACCCCTGGAAGTCAGGTCCCACATAGTGGGGAGGGCAGTGAGTTCTCCTGCCGGGTGGCATAGCTAGAGAGAGAGAGAGAGAGAGAGGGCCACATCTGAGCAACAAAGAGGCACTCAGGGGGACTCTTAGGCACAATTATAAGCAGGGTTAGCCTCCCCTTTGCAGTAACGAGCCTCATAAGAGCAAGCCCCAAGATAGAGGGCTCAGCACACCAAACTGTCAGTCCTCAGTTTGTGAGAACATCAGCAACAGTCCAGGTGAGGAAGTCCAACACTTCCACATTTTCCCCCAGCTCCTTAGGGGGGCCCTGCATATATGTTTTTATTCTCTGCCCACATTACTTTGGGATGTGTCGCTATTTCATACTAACCTATGTAAACCTACCAGGTCTCACTTCCTATTAAAGTTTCCATGTAATTATGGTGTTTGAACAAACTGTACAAGTTAAATTGTTTAGGAAATGCAG
>PVKY010000181.1:9684-66822 GCA_004027775.1 Bradypus variegatus
GGTGTGTGTGTGTGTGTGTGTGTGTGTGTGTGTGTGTGTGTGTGTGTGTGTGTGTGTGTGTGTGTGTGTGTGTGTGTGTGTGTGTGTTTAAGGTCAGAGTCATTTTATAAACCACATTTATAACCCATTTATAACCCATTTTGGGCTTTTGTTTTTGCCTAAGTCTTTGACTGTTCTGCCAGACTCATTTGCTGCCTCTCCTGTATAGAAAAGGGAACTCCCCACCCCAGGGGCCTTTCCAGTTCTCTCCCAGCTTTGTTTTTCTTCTCCTCCCAGCTTCCACTCTTGACTATGAGTCTTCAGCAGTAGGCATCTCACTTGGACATGGAGCCTGAACCTCACATGCTCCTTGGCTGCATCCCCTCCAGTTCTGCCTAGTAGCTGGAGGTATCTAGCTACTGCTATCCCAATCCTAACCCAGGGGAAGGAACTGCCCAGGACTCTATCTCCTTGGTTAGTCTGAACCAAGCCCATATTTTGGAGGAGGTAGAAAAGAAGCCAGAAAAAAAGAAAGAAAGAGAGGGAAGAACGCCAGCCAATCTGCACTTATGTGATAGCATCTAAAGTGGTCTCTAATGACCCTGTCAATGATACAAAAACTGATAAGATGTTAAAATAAAGAGGTTAGATCTGAGAGAGAATTGTGAGAGATAGAGAAAAGGGTAGGAGGAAGGGCAGCAGGACTCCTGGTTGTCTGGACCTGCTTACACCTGCTAATAAAATCCAGGGACAACCTCTGTACAGGAGGAGGGGTGGGGACAGATCATCTTGAGAATCTCGTAATCCTATTAGTTTGGTCTGTCTCATTTGGCTGCCTATAGCAAGCAAGGATCCTTAGAACTCACCTTCCCAGGTTTAGGTGTCTGTCCCAGCCCCATTTCCATGCCTCCTTGCCTCACACCTTCACTAAGCCTTTAGTCCTTCATCTTCTTCCTTCCTTTGCTTTCATCTTTGACTCTGGGATCATCCTTAGTTCTCAGCATTGTTCAGTACGCACAGAAAGTCAACAATTGGACCCAGGGGTCTTAGTCACACTCTAAGACTCCCACAATTCCCTCTGCCTATTTCTCCCAGCCTGTCTCACCCTTCAGTCCCTCTCTTTGGCTCTTCCTCTGTTGACCCCTGACCTTTCTACATTTTTCCCACAGCTTGTTCTGGTCACTTGACTTCCTGGGCCGATGCCTTCCTGGTCCCAATTCTGACTTTGCCTTCTGCATTCAGCTCACTAGAAGAAGGACAGAGGAATGTCCAGGAAAACAGACTGCAAGAGGCTAGATCTTAAGAGTCCTTCTGGTTGAGATGTGAGCTAAGAGGAGGTTTGAGAGAAGGGTGGAATTTTAACCAGACTTGGGGTATAGGGAAGTGGGGATCAGGTGAATTAGAGAATGATGGAGAGGTAAGATAAGAATGTGGAGGAATTTGAGTTGTTGAGGGACTTGGTGATGTTCAGTAGGAAAGTATCACTGGCTCACTGTTGACCGGTGGGAATTGAGGGCAGAAGAGGGAAATACCAGAGCAAGCCCAGCAGTGGGCAAGTGGCATCCGGAAATCTCTTTTCAGGTCTTTCTGTCTCTATTTCAGATTTTGTCTTAGTATCTTTGTCTCTTTGAGTCCCTCCCCTTCAATAACTATATATACACATACATACACACATTTATATACATACATTCTTCCTATCTGTCTTTCTATCTGTCTGTCTTCCCCTACTGAATGTAGTATCTGTCTCAATGTTTCCATCTGTCTCACAGTGCCTTAAGGTCTGTCTCTAATTGTTTTTTATTTTGTGTTTCTCTTTGGGTCTTTGCCCGTTTTTCTCTCTCTGCATACTGCTGAACAGAGCCAGCCATCTGGTTTCCCTTCAAGGAGCCTTTGAAACCTCCCGGAGTGGCCAGGCTTCTCCCTTTTGGCTGAATTCTAGATCTGTGGAACCAGTTTGGGGTCCCTGGGCATAATCATAGGGTATTGGTTGGTAAGCCTCGACATGTGGGGCTTTTTCATACAGAAGATCTGAGAGAGTAGAGGTCTGAACCCAGGGAAAGAAGCAGACTGGCAAGGAGAAGTTAGAAACCTTTGTTCCTCTGTCCTTTGGGCCAATGCTTCCTGACCTGGCTAATCATCACAGGTGAGAGACTCTTGCTCTGTTCCTTGATCTCTAGCCCTTCTTTTTTTATACTGCTTCTGGAATGGAAGGAAAAATTGAGGTTCAGAAAGGCTTCATGGTAAGGCTGAAAGGCAGTTACTGTGGCCCCCTGCGAGGAAGCCATGATCTACATCTTGCTGGGGTGGGGGTGGGGAGTAGTGGAGGACGCTGGGAAGAGTCAGGGGCAGGGGAACCAGGAGCTCTGGCCCCTGCTTTCCAAGACCAGGTAGAGATAGACCCTGGGGCACCTTGTTGTGAGGCCCTCTACAATTACACCATATCCTGGGCTCTGAGCAGGGTAACTAAACCTGGCTGCTGGGCACTGAACACTGATAATGAAAACAGAGTAGAGCTCCAAGGTGGGGTGTTTGGAGTCCTGGTGGGGAGAGAAAGGTGAGAATTAGGGCAAGATTGAGAGGTGAGTACTCCTTGGTCACAAAGAAGGAGGATCATGCTAACAAACGTCGAAAGAAAATCTGCCCTCAAATTATAGGAATCACCAGATCCTACCCTTTCCCCCCAATTCCCACCTCCTCTGTTTGTTTTTCCAGCTGCTTCAGAGCTCTTTCAACCCATGCCCTCTCCCCTCAGGGTATTCCCACATTTTTTTCTACAGTTGTCATCTTCTCTAGGCTTCTCACAGCCCCTTGGTCTCGTGGTTTTTCTCTTGATCCCATTTTGCAGCTGTCCTACCACCCCCACTGCCCCTGTCCAAGGGTGATGCTCGATTGTAGGGCCTCAGGAAACTTTCCCCTGGGAATTGAATTGAGTGGTGGCAGGAGCTCGGGCTGATGGCCAGGAAGTGACAGTCTTTGGTTCACAGAGGAACCACACCCTCAGCATCCAAGCTGGAGACTGGAGTGTGAGAAGGTGAAGAAGCCTAGTGTCACCTGGAGATGCCCCTGAGGGTGCAGGCTCTGTAGGCTGGGCTGACCCCTGGGAGGCTGTCCTCCATGTGACCCAGCAGGGAGGGTCCCGGGGGGCAACCCTGGCTATTTTTTTTGCCCTTGGGACAGGGGCAGGAGGAGCTGTGGGGAACATTGCCTAGGGTCCTCACTGGACTCTCTCTCACCAAATTCTCAGGACCCCTCCCAACCGCTGCTCTTTCCTTCACCCTTTGGCTGCACCATTTGCTGCTGTTGTCACCACTTGGAAGACTCTGATTTCCATGAGGTGTCCAACTCTGATTCTGTACCACCCAGGATCCATTCCCAGAGCCCTCTAAAAGAGCCAGAACATCCAGGAACAGGGTCAAAGAATAAAGGTGTCTGTTTCTTTACCAGGCCCTGATTTTGTAGTAGTGTGTTTACAGGAGCTTGGAGAGTTTGTGGGGTGGGAGCAGGGCAGAAGGGGGTTGGATCCTGGGCTCTGCACACAACTGGACCTCCTGAGAAACAAGGCCCAAATGTGCTTTATCCAGATACCTCCTCCCTTGGTTGGCTCACTTCAGCTTTCGGCCCTTGAGGAACAAGCAAGTCCAGCCCCTGAGTGCTGAGGGATGTTGTTAGGCAACCAGGAAGTGTGTTTGTTATTAAAGGATGGGGCTGAGTATTGGAGATCACTGGGCGGGCAGGACAGGAAGATAGGGCCAGCATAGCTTTTGGAGCCCCTGCTTTATGTATAGGGGTCCCTCCCCATTCCTCTAAGGGTGGGAGGCATCACAGGGAGGAGCAGGAGGAGTGACCTTGAACCTTCTATCTGAAATGGCCTCAGACCTGGGAGAAGGAATCAAGTTCCTTATCAGTAATCTCCTACCACTTTGTCGGTCAGCACCCCCACATCTTTTTGTACAAACTGCATGGAAATCAAGGCAGTGAGCAGATCTGGAATAGCTTAATATCCCACATAAAGACAAAGCTGTGGATAAATGGATCCCATTTTGTGCACAACTGTGCTTCCACCTACTTCCATTTTGATTGTTTTCCTCTCTCCCCAAGCCCAAGGGTCTTCCCTCTAGCCTCTGACTCCTCTGACCTGAGATCTATCTCAATACAAACAAACAGGATATTACTCACTAGGGAGCTCTTTCATTTACTCCTACCCCCAACCCATCCTCCTGGCACCCCACCCCCAGCCTTTTCAACCTTGACTCACTCCCTTCTGCCCAGCCCCCACTCAATCTGACCCTCACTCTCACTCTTCTTCTCCCCCACCCCACCCCACCCATCCTTGTCCATTCCTGACTCACCTCCAGTACCATTGACACAAACAAAAATTTCAGCACAACCCACTCCAACCGGTTTGGCTGAGGTGTGCAGCCTGCCATGGGGACAGAGATGGGGCTATAAGTAGATGCTTGGACACATGCAGATCATCAACATCCTCAGTTACCCCCACAGAGGCAGCCCCACATATGTAAACATAAGACACACATAGGAAACACAGGATGGTGGGACAGAGTGTACTTCAGTTGTTTATGTGTCTCCTCCTGATTGAGGGCTTCTTGTGGGCAGGGGCCATGTTTTATGTGTCTCTGTCTCCTCCCTCTAGCCTGGCACAAAGTGGTGCTCACTAAATTCTGTTGAATGAATGCATGTGTGCAGGCATGCACGTGGTGATGCCACACAGACAAATACACATGCTGAAGTTGCCCCCTGGCTTGAACTGTTCCCATTCTTGTGGCCCAGAATGTGTGTGGGAGGAGGGGTAGGTAGAGAAGCCTGAAGGGAATGGGGAGTCAGGGGGGAGGAAACGAAGAGGACCCAGGTTACCAGATATTGGCCTCGAAAGTCCTTCCCGCATAATATATTCTTCTAGTCCCAGCTCTGTAATGTGCCCTCCCTAGGCTTCATCTCAAAGGAGGGGAGGGAAGGCTCAGGTATGAGGGCATGTTCCCCAAGAGTATGACCCTTGTAAAACATACAGGATTGGGGGGAAAGAGGGTGGAAGAGGAACTTGGAGATAGATATTTGTCAGATGATGGAGAGAAAGAGCCCTACCTCCGTCAAAGGCCTGGGATGGCTGGCTGGCTCTAAATGCTCCCTCTCGGGCCCACTGGAGCCCTTAGCCCCAACTTCAATTTCACCTCTGGTGTTTACTATGACCTGAACATATCCATGAAAAAATATTGGTTACATTCTGACTCCAACAACTCCTCTGGAAAGCCCCGCCTAGAGTTGGGGTGAGTGACTGAGGGCCTCCGACCAGAAACTCAGAGATCTTCTGACTGCTGCAGCAGGGTGGGCGTGGGGGGTGGAAAGGCCAAAGGAGATATAGGACAAGGATACACACCTTGTGATCTAACTGCTTCCCTACTCCCCTGCCTCAGTTTATCCTTTGGTTTCCTGACTTGGGAGGAGTGAATCCGTGGGAAGGAAAGGAGCTCCTCTGAAACCATGCGATAGGATCCAAGGTGTGATAATTATAATTATAACACAGGCTGCTCCCCTCTGCCATTCCCCCCGGCCCTACCCCACCCCTGCCACAGTGGATCTCAAAGCAGCATCGGGGTGGGGCTCCTCCCCCGGCACAGGTGGCAACCTGAATCCTGAAGAGGGGAAGGGGCTCGCCAAGGCGGAGGTGGAAATAAACTGGGAGTTTTGGCACCTGGCCCAGCCCTTGGGGCTACCTCTTGAGCTGCAGGAAATAGCCCCCAAAAAAGAGGTCATTACCATGGTCACCACTGAGGGTTGGGGTCTAGAGCCAGAGCTGGGGTCCTAGTTTAGAGGCAGGGTTAAAGTCAGGGTCACAACCCAGGTTCAGGGATAGTAATTTAGGGTCAGTCAGGATCTCAGCTTCACTGACTCTACCTTTTCCATACTGACATTCATTCATTCTTAAATTTATGCCTCCAGCAAATATGTATTCTGTTTCCATTAAGCGCTGTGGACTGTCCTAGCATGGATACATGAGACAAATTTATAAAATAAGCACTACTTTCAAGGAGCTCTTGTCATGTCCATCAATTTAACACATTTTTATGGAATCCCTGGCATGCAGCAGACCTCAATGTTTCTTGAAATAAAGCTTACAATTTAGTTAAGAAGATAAGGTGTGCACAAATTAAGAGTACACAAGCTATAATAAAGGGACTAGCAAAGGCTGAGGAAGAACAGAAGACAGAGATAAATTTAAATGGGAGGCTTCTTGGAAGAGGTGGCATTTGAGGTCAGCCTTGAAAGGTGAATAAAATTTTGACAAGTGGAGTTGGGGGGAAGGGTGGAAAATATTCTAGATGGAATGCCCATCCCTTACTGTTTCTTGATTCTTCCTTCCTGCGCCTCTCTGACAGAAGGCCTCTGCTGCAAGATTTTAACTCACTACTTTTTTTCTTCTCCCATATATCTATCTTTATATTTTATTTGGGTTTTAGCCCTTGTCTGTCAGTGATCCCGAGGCTCCCCTTCACTAAGTTACCAAGCTGTTCCCTCCTTCTAGTTATCCCAGCAAGGCCAGTAAGATTTTGAGTTAACTTGGTGGTCACAGTTCAGGTTTCCAAATTGGAAGCATGTGGTCTGACAAGTATTAAGTACACTATGTTTCCAAAATGGAAGCATGTGGTCTGATGCATATTGAGTACACTTATACGAATACAAGGACAGGGTGTTTAGAATCAAGATTGTCTGCAAAGTCCAGATATGTGGTCCCTGTCCAGAGACTGGGGTAAAATGACAATGCAAATGGTGGAAAGGAACCGCTTTCCACTAAGTTGTGCTGAGGCACTTTGGAGACTACTGGCCAGAAAACAAGGTGTTGAAGCTGAGAGGGACGGCTGATGGGGGGCCCTGCCAAGGAAGTCAGGAATCAGTCGGGCAAATTCCTTGGTCAGTCCCTTGGCTTCTATGTGGGAGTGGAGCCAGGGGTCACTTAAGCTCCTTCTTAGGGGTCTTTGAATTAGCTTCCTGCCTCAGGGATAGAGGTGGCCGAGCAAACCATAATATAACCTAGTTGTGTGTATTTGGGCAAGACCCTTTCCATCTCTGGGCCCCTGTTTTCTCATCTGAAGGATGAGGTATGTGGGCCAGTACTACCAGGACCCACCACAGTTCTGGCCTTCACTGGTTCTGTGGCTCCACGGCTAAGACCTTTCAGGGGACTGGAGAACTTGGCAAGGCCCCCTGGCAGGCAGCAAGGCAGGTTGGGGTGTGGGATGCTTGGGTTCCTTTCCACCCACAAGGGCCTTGCCCTGTTCATCCTGGCCTGACACCTCCTTCTTTGAGCACCCCGGGCCTATCCCTGGGCCTTGCCTCTCCTTTCTCAGCCCCTTCCACACACTCACGGGTAAACCCCAGAGCTGAGGATGGAATCCCACCCACCTCGGGTCCTTCCTTCCCTCCCTCTGTCCCTCCCTGGCGCCCATTAGCTCGCCTAGGCCGTGGGGGCGGTGGCTGCCGAGTGGAGTCTCTGTGCCAGGCCCAGCCCCCGGAGACGCACCTGTTCTGACCTGCTGAGCAGGTTCCCAGGTTTCTGCCGTCGTTGTTGGCCACGGCGTGGGAAGCAGCTCTGGGGGAGCTCGGAGCTCCCGATCACGGCTTCTTGGGGATAGCTACAGCTGGGTGGGTAGAACGGGGCCGAGTCCCCTAGCAGAGACCCCCGCGGGATAGGCAGGTGGGTCAGCGCCTGAAGGCTCTGTGGCTTCCTGCCTTCCGGGTCCGTGCCTTATCCTGCTCTAGAGCCGGCTCCCAGGGAGAACTCGGTGGAACGTCAGAAACGCTCAGCAGGTCTGCCTTTCAACGAATGCCCCTGTCCCTGGGAGCCGAGATGTGGGGGCCTGAGGCCTGGCTGCTGCTGCTGCTCCTGGCATCACTCACAGGTAGGACTTGCCGGAACCATCAGGACCCTTGTTTCTGAGCCCGACGTGGCACAGGCACACACACACAGACACACTTGCACACACACACACTCTTTCCTTTGACTCTGGACTGAGAAACCAATCTCTCACCCACCTCCAGCTGCCAGCATGGCCTCCTGAAGAGCCAGTGCAGCTCGTTCCCTTCAGGCCCCCTCCCAGCCCCCAGGCCAGGTCACCGCATCTGGGGGCCCGACTACTTCTGCCAAAACTTCTTGCCCAGGCTCAAAGGACAATAGAAATGGTGGCACAGTGCAGGTGGGCAGGGAGGTAGAACTGGTGAGGATCTTGTTCATCCAAGGTTTTCTGGAAGCTCTTTTGCCTACCTGCTGGGCTCCTGAGCTGCTGACTAGAGCTGGAGCTGACTCAGGGCTCAGCTGACTTCAGCAGCCATCAGGGTGTAGGAAGTCTGATGCCCCGAGAGTGGTCAGGGCATTTCCATCCCCTTCTCCCCTCTCCATGACGTTTCACAGCACCAGGACTGGGGCACCTGGTGAGGGACTGTAGGAGAGCTAGGAGTTCCTCTTGCTCTGGCCCCTCCCTTTCCCTGGACACACCATGAGGTGCCAGGATGGTAATAAGGATGGTATTTAGGTAGGTGGGGTCTAGGGTGGGATAACTTCTAGATACAATGTGGTCCCCTTTTGTTCATTCCTGGCCCCCATTTTCTCAACTAGATGCCCTGTATTAATCCTCACCTTCTACCTGTCTAATGTATATAGCAATCTATACTCTCCAGAGTGGGGGAGAGGGTGTGTGTGTATGTGTGTGTTTGTGTGCATGTGTGTGTGTCCAATGAGACCACCGTGGGCTTCCATGCACTTCCATGGGCTCTTCCCAGGACAATGAGCAATCAAGAGACCTTTGTCTTTGGAAAGACTGGGCCCTATCTGGGTAGGACATTTTGATTCCCAGTCCCAGGAGCAGTGGCAAAGGAGCCTCAGTGGTCCAGCAGGGCCCACGGGTCATTCTCCCCCATCCCCTGCTGAACTCGGGAGGAAAGCAATGCCTGGAGTTGTGGGTTGGATGAGAGTGGGAGCTGCTTTCATTCTGATCTCATAGTAGAGGGGTCGTTGGCCCAGCTTCTAATCACAGCATACTGAGCTCCAAGCCCAGCCACCCTTCCTGATGTCTTAATTCTCATCTTCCACAAAAAGCTTCTCACTTGCTTAGACTGGTTGTTGGAGCCAGGGATCCCCGCTGTCACTTTCCTGTAGGATCTACGCACACTTAAGGAATGGAACCATGATGTCTCAGGACTTGGAAGGGATCGAAGGGATCACTGCTCCAACTCCCCCTCATTGGGCAGATGGCAAAACTGAGGGAAATAGATAGGAAAGTGGCCATTGCAAGATTAGCCGGGATTAGTGTCGGTCTTCGGACTTCTAGTTCATTTAAGAATAGTACCTGTGAGTGCACACTGGGTGCCACCAGGGTACTAGATGCTGGAGACCCAACGGGGAAAAAGACAAGGTCCCTACCTTCCTTTTCCACCACATAAAACTGTTCTTTTAAAGAGAAGCCCAAGAAAGGGGAGAGGAGACCACTTTCCAGTGAGGGAACTATCCCATTCCCTGAGAGGTGCGGTGGACAGAAAGGAAGCCTGGTTCCAGGGCTACTCCAGGAAGCTGGTGCCTGCTGAGAGACTTTTCCACTGCTGTTGTAACCTGCACAGGGCTGGAGGCTACTCTGAGCTGGAGACTCAGACCCTCGGTTCCCAGCCTGAGGATCGGATGGTCCCACCTCCACCGCCTCCCCCATTCTGGCTTCCCTGTGTGTAGGCATCTCCTCAGCGGCCTCCTGGAGGTGGTGGCGCTTCATGTCTCCGAAAAAGCCTTGGACTGGGAAGTCAGGGGTCGTGGGTTCTAACCCCATTTCTGCTATTCATTTGCTAGGCAACCTTGGACATCTAGGAAACTGGAGTTCAGTAAACCAAGAGGTAGAATTCCTTCCAGATGATCTTGGCAGGAATTCTAGGGCCCTGTGGTTGTCCAGACCCTGTCTCTGGCGGCAGCCACAGAGGGAATTGAAGCGGGGTGCTGAGGTGCTGGAAGGGGCAGGCAGTCTGGCTGAGGAGAGAATGGGGAAAGGTCCCGGTGCCAACTGTCAGTGGGGACTGAGGGTAGCTTTCTCCGGGATACTGCCTCCTCAGCCCTACTGTGAATTCCCCCCCACCCCCCACCCAGCTCTTGGGCCATTAGAGTTCTGAGCCCCAGGGCCTGGCCCTACCCCTGACAGGGAGAGGAGCCCAGGCTTGGGAGGTGCCTCTACACCACAGTTCTTTGTCTCTCCTTAATGGGATGAGTTTCCGGGTGAGGTTCCCTCCCTTCTCCCTTCCCCATCTCCTGCCCTGGGGCCGAGGGGCCCAAATCGATGGGATGCACCTCCAATAGGATCCTGGTGCCTGGGCTCAACGGCTGGGCCCCGCAAGACCAGAGGACGAAGGCTTCCCTGAATTCTGGGGTCTGTCCTGAGAGTTACGATCATCTTTCAGTCTGAGGTTAGTTTCCTAGAAAGGGAGGGGCCCCATCCCTGCTTTTCTACTCCTGTTTTCAGAGGGGGGCAGGCCCTTTCCTGTAGGACCTACCCATCATAGCCAGGAAAGCCCAAAAGGGAGGCTAGCTCCCCCGCCCAAGGTGGGGAGGACCGGGAGACTCCCAGGGAAGCCCTGTGGCCCCAGTGACCTTAAAGGGGCTGGGCAAAGGGACCCCAGTCACAGAGATGGTGACTGAGGAGCTCCCAGCAGAGCCCACAGTCCCACCTTCTAGACCACAGCGTCAGGATCCTAGGGTCCTCCAGGCAAAGCGAATGGGGATCAGCCACAGTGGGGAGCCAGCCCTGGGAGGGCAGAATGGCCAAGCTTTCTGGCCTCTAAGGCGGACGAGGAGCTGAGCCAGGAAAGAAGGGAGTAAAGGAATTAGGGTCTGGATCTGGGAACAGAATCTACCATGAGAAGGTGAAGTTCAGGACTGGAGGATCATCTACCAATTCTGAAAGAAGGCTGTGGAGGGGAAGGTGGGGGTCACTCACTGGCACAAAGAGCCTCTGGGCACAGGAGCTTTCCCCAGAGTCCTCTGAACTGCCTCCACCTTCCCCCTCCTTCCCTCTGAAAGTGACCGCTTTGAGAGCTGGGGTTGGAGGCTATGATTTGGGGTGGGACAGAGCTGGCCACAGTGCGGGATGGCTGGCAGAACTGGGGGTGGGCTAGGAGCTCAGGAGGTTGGGAGAAGCTGAATTCTGGGTCTCCCACCCACAGTGTGGCTGTTGTGGTGACTCAGCCCGGCTCAGACTCTGGCTCCCGATGGTTTAGGGGACTTATCTGTGCTGGGAGCTGTGTCTGGGCCAAAGCCCGGGCTGTCTCAAGTCCTGTCCTCCCCCCATTGTTTTCATCTTCCTTTGTGATTGGTGTGGCCTCCCTCCCCAGGCACTCATCTGTGGGTGGGCACCTTGCCTCAGTTGGAAACCTCCCACTAAGCTGGGGGGCTTAGGACAATGGGGGGTAAATGAAGGAGGTGGTTAGAGGTGGATGAAGGCAGAGGGAGAATCTCCTGGTTTCCAAGTTTCTTTAGCAGCCAAGGCCAAGGTCATGGGGGTAAGGGCAGAAGAAAAAGGGCTTGCTAAGCTGTTTCTGTCACCTGTCCCGGATGGGGGTGGGGGTGGAAGCTTTAGTGCTACTGCTAATCCTTTTTTACCCCAAAGTCAGGCATATACTCCAGCTCTCTCTGGTAGAGGATGTTGCTACCTGAGTGAGGGGAGGGAAGAGTTAACAAAGGAGAATGAGACCCTAGACAGCTTGGACCCCTCCCCCAGCCCCAGGCAGTAACCATCCCCCCTCCTCAAACCCACACCAGACAACCCTTACCCCAGGCTTGGAGCTAGAGCTGGTTTTTCTGGTGGTGGCAGCAACAGAGGCCTTCACGCAGATTCCCAGGGAGAGGCCTCCTTGGGGGGCCAGAGGTGCTGGGGGTGGGGGAGCAGGGAGTGGCTGAGGGGGGAGCCAAGGGTGGGAGTACCTCTGGTAGGAACCTGAGGAGCAAGAGTAGAGGGCTCTTTTGTATTGTTCTCTTGGGGAGCCTGTGATGGCAATTTCCCATCACCTGGAGGGACAGTGAGCTCATCTCTCCACCTTGAGACTGAAGTGAATCTGCCCTCTAGTCTTCCTGGAGTGAGGTGGGGAGGGATGCCGGGTGGCACCCCAGGCAGGATGCAGAGGCAAAGGCACAGAGCCACACACCACTGACCACGGGCGCCTGAGATAGACACGCAGAAGTGGATGCCAAGAGAAACCAATATCAAATTATTTCCAAGGGAAAGGAATGCATGCCTTGCACAGAGACGGTGCGAGCCATACCCAGACTGGTGTGTGCACACGCATTCGCATATATATCAGTACAGGACTCTTATCTCTAGAAATGGACAAGTGCAGATACTGTCCTGAAGATGCATCATGCTAACACATATGTGTAAAACATCCCCAAGCTCTTGCAAGTAGACAGCCTCCTATGCATGTGAACCAGGACTTAGACTGGCCAGACCCTCACCCAAAGGTATCTATACATTCAGATTCATATTCCCTTCCTCCTTCTTGCAGACCCACCTCCTATGTGTATCCCAATATGTACTAGCAGAGAGATATTATAGAAGCCCCTTCATAAAGAAAATCCTCTTTCCTCCAAGATGCTCTTCCATGGCTGGGTATCTGTCAGCCTCGGTTTCCCCTTCTGAGATCACAGGCCAGGCCTCACATGAAAAGGAAATTTGGGATCCAGGCACAGGGTGGGGAGTAGACAGTCAGTCCAAGCCAGGAATGGAGGGCCGGTCTGGGAGTGGGCAGGTACACAAAGGGCAGGGCCCCAAAGAGGCCCATGGGGGCCTGGCCCGGGTTGGGGGAGGCCTAGGGCAGAGATCCCGTCTGGCCAGTTGGGCCTGTTCTCTCCCTTGCGTAAGGTGGTGGCGGCTGTGGCTAGGCCTGCTGCTGTGCGGCAGCTTCTGAGTCACCAAGGCTCCTGACCAGCGTCCTGGTGCTCCCAGGAGGAGGGGTCCCAGAGGGAGGAGCACCCAGCTAGCCAGAGTCCACCAGCCTCAGCGAACAACTTGCAGCAAAAAGGTCCGTGGGCTCAGCCTGGCTTGGCCACCACACGCCCGCAGGGTGACCTCACCAGGCAGGTGGAGTGTCTCCTTTGACTGGTGACATCATCATGTTGACGCCGGGCGGGCACTGGGTGGGGGAGAGGAGGAGGCAGTCCTGGCCTGCCCTGGCCTCGAAGTCTGGGCTCCTGTGTTGGTTTAGCCCATGACAGGAATTCTAGGGCCTATGTTTCCTTTTCTTTTGTAGCGTGTGTGTGTGTGTGTGTGTGTGTGTGTGTGTGTGTGTGTGTGTGTGTGTGGGCGCGCGCGCGCACGTGTACACGAGGAGGCTGGGGGGAGGAGCAATTGGAGGAGGGGTCTGCCCCCAGTTGAGATGCTCCCATTAAATAGTGGCTTAAGGACAATGGGGGGTTATGGGAAAGATCCAGAAGGGACTTTTCCATTTTACTGGGTTCCTTGTTCTGCAAAGACTGAGCTTGTCCCTTGGGGTTGGGGATGAACTTACATGGACATAGAGGACTGGGGCTCAGGCAAGTGCTGGTACTCAATGCCTGCTGTACCCAAAGAAGGTATCTTTTTGGTGGTGTGGGGTGTGGGGGTGATCAGTGGTGGGAAGAGAGCAGGTAGCTGGTGAGCATAGGGGTGGAGATGGGAGATATGCCATCCAGTGCTGTTCCATGTTTGGAAAGGTTTAAGGGCTGGACTTGGGACCTTGTCACCGGCACTGACACCAGTGCTTGTAGCAGAGAAAGTCCCCATCTTCCTGCCCCCATCCTTTCTTGGCAGCCCTGCTCACCCCACCCTCAATCCCTTGCCCCAGCACCGGGTGGTGGTGCCTGGGAGGGGTTGCGGGTGGTTAGCTGGACTCCCAGGCTGGGCTGGGTGGGACCAGCAGCTTAGGCAGGTCAGGGCCCTGGTATCCAGCCCTGCAGGTCTGTCGAGTCCCAGCCCAGTCCTCCCATCTCCCAACAGCATCCGCCCTCCCTCCACCCCAGCCAGCAGGGCCACAGGACCCCTTTCCTCTGCCCCATGTTCTGCCTCACTGGGACCCTCTGGTCCAGCGTAGAGGGGCTTCACTTTCTGTCTCCATGCCTGTCTCTCCATCCCCTGTGCTTCCTCCCTCGTCCATTCCAGAGGTGTTTCCTTTGGCAGCAACCCCAGCTAGCCCGCCTATCCTGCCTCCACCCCAAGGTTGACATGCCAAGCCCCTCCCTGCCCAGCCTAACCAAGAACTGCTCATTCTTCCTCATTCTACCCTTTCTTTCACCTGTCTCTCTCATTCATTCATTCACCCACTCATTCATTCATTCAATAAAGCACTCGCTGAGCAACAATTATTTGCTGGTAATATAGTGATGCGAAACCGAGTTTCTGCTTTTAGTGAGCTCAGCCTGCTGGGGGAGGAAAACAAGAAAGGAGCAATTCCAATCTATGGAATAAAGTGCTATGATAGGGGTAAAAACATGGTTTGGGGGGAGCATGGAGGACAGGCTCCTCACCCTGCCTGAGGTGGGGGTGGGAAGGAAAACTTCCAGAAGGAAGTGATGCCTAAGCAGAGTCTTAAAGGATGAGTAGGAGTTATCTAGACAGTGATGAGTAGGAGCTCCCAGACATAGGGAGGAGGGCATTCCAGGCAGGGGGTACGGCGTGAGCACGTGTGAGGAGCAGCGGGGTGTGTGAAGTGCAGGGCAGGGGCAGGGACTACAAATGATTGGGAGTTGCTGGAGGATAAATTCCAAGGCAAGGAGCTCTTGCTGCCCCAGAGTGCTCTTCCACTCTGCCCTCCTGCCCCCAGCCCTGTATTTCACACATTTAATTCCATGGCTCCAAATTTGTTTCTTCCAAGCCATGAGGTTCCCCAGGCCCTGCTTCTCTCATGTTACTCATCTCAGAAACCTAGAAGTTGTCTTTGAGTCTTTCCTCTCCCTTATCTCTCCAGTCAGGAACCAAATCTTGTTGCATTTTCCCCAGAACTGGCCCCTCCTCTCCACCCAGGCAGTACCACCCAGGGCTGCGGCTCCATGTTCCCAGCCAGCAAGCCTCCTGCCATCAGTCTGTTCGCATACTGTCTAGTCAGACTGCATATCACCATTTGCCTCATGCCACTCCCTTGCTCAGGAACCTTCAGTGACTCCCTGTTTCCTCTTCACTGAATCTGAATTCCTTTGTTTGGCATGGAAGGGCCTCACTGCTTTGGTCCCACCCTACCCCAACCATATTTTCCACTCCTGCTCAACACACACACCCTGCCCTGGTTGGGTCCTCTCCTCTCTGCGTCCTGAAGGAGCCAGCATCTCCACCTCTTCCACGTTTGCTCACCTTGGTCCCTGACCTGGAATACTTTTCCAGATCTCCTCCCCACTCCTAATCCTACCCAACTCCTGTATGAGGCCCTCCCAGATGACCTGGGTCCACAGTGACCTCCCCATCCCACAGCTGGCCTGCATCATACCACTAAGCACTGAATCAGAAGCCATCATCACATGTTTTCATACCTGTGTCCACATGTCTCCTCCTCCTGAACACACCTCAGGGCAGGAATGGCTCTGTATTTGCAGATGAGATCTATATGATGGCTATCTCTGATTCCAAAGACCCTGGGTGCTTCACACTGGTCCTGGTACCCAGCCAACGTGCAAAATGTTCACCCTTCATCCCCTTTTCCCATCCCTGGTCCTCTGATCCTGTCCCATCATCTGACCCTGTCATTGTGTGTCTCATCTCTGTCGCCCTGACCTCATCTCTCTGGGCCTCTGACCTCGGCTCTTTCTGTCTTCAGTGTCTCATTCATTCCTGCTTCTGAGCTTCAGTTCGTGCCATTCCTCCCACATGGAATACCTCCTTCTCCCTGGGAATCCAGGTCTCTCATCTTCAAGTCATGAAAAGAATGTTCCGAAAGGCCTGCTGGGATGGACCCTTCCCACCCTACGCTCCCCATCCCAGACACCAACTCTTCTCGACCTTTGCCATGGCTCCAGGCCACGCTTACTGAAAGCATTCATTTTTACCCCCGGGTAGGTTGAGTCTTCTGTCGGTGGCTTTCCCTTTCTCTGCAAGTAAATTCCAGCTTCCTGAGAGGACTGTGAGCATCCTGAGGGCAGGGGCTGGGTCTCTCCATCCTGTTATAACCTCTCACCTTGCAATTGATCAGGATACAATCCAGGGCTGGGAGAGGGGTGTTGGCTCTTTCATAAATGGTCTGTCGTGGCCTTAGGCAAATGACTTCCTCTCTCTGGGCCTCAGTTTCCTCATCTATTAAATGGCCTTAATAACGCCTACCTCTTGGGAATGTTTTGTGGATCTAATGAGGTAATGGATTGAACTTGCTTTGCAAGCATAAGATGCTTCAGGAGTTCCGGCTGCCTTTGTTGTCATTATCATTATGAATAAGTGTTCCCCGGCTCTGGCAGCGCCCCTAATCCTGGCTGCTCTTGTCTGCCCCCTGCAGGCCGGTGCTCGGCAGGCGAGCTGGAGACCTCGGACCTGGTGACGGTGGTGCTGGGCCAGGATGCAAAGCTGCCCTGCTTCTACCGAGGGGACCCCGGCGAGCAGGTGGGGCAGGTGGCCTGGGCTCGGGTGGACGCGGGCGAGGGCGCCCGGGAGCTGGCGCTGTTGCACTCCAAATACGGGCTGCATGTGAGCCCGGCCTACGAGGGCCGCGTGGAACAGCCGCCGCAGCCACGCGACCCGCTTGACGGCGCCGTGCTCCTGCGCAACGCGGTGCAGGCCGACGAGGGCGAGTATGAGTGCCGCGTCAGCACCTTCCCCGCCGGCAGCTTCCAGGGGCGGCTGCAGCTCCGCGTGCTGGGTAAGCGGAGCGGGCTGGGCATGGTCGCCGGTTGCTGTGTGTGCGCGCGCGCGGAAGCAACAGAACCCCAGGCTCGGGATCTCAGAGGGGAGAAGCCGGAGGCAGGGGGAAGCAGAGATGAGAACTGCAGAGATAGATGGGGACAGGGGCAGAACAGGGGTATGAGGTCTTGTCAGTGAGGGAGCCACAGGGAAATGAAGAATGCTGTGATGCACCGAGTCCAGAACTTTTCTCCAAGTGCCTCCAACAGCTTGATTCAGCTCAATCAGCCTTGGGGCAGTCAGGGGCTAGTGGGATGAATCCATTTATTAGGAAGTTCTTCCTTCTTTTGAACAGATATCTCCCACTCTGTTACTGTCACCCTTTGGAACACTAACACTAAAGCACACCAGCCCTTCAAAAAACTGAGGACCTTTGTCCTGCCCCATCCAAATCTGCTCTTCCGCAAGCTAAACTTACTGGTTCCTGCAACATTTCCACCAAAGACACTGATTTAAAGCCTCCCTTGCAATCCTGGACTCCGTTGTTTTACAATGTGGGTTCAGATGTGAACACAGGCCCAGCTACAGTGGCCTGGGTGTGGACCGGTGGGACTTACACCTTCTTTGATCTGGACCTTCAGTGCATATGATCTGAGATCACAATAGCCTTTTAAACTGTCACGTTGCACTGTGGGCACCTGTGGTCAACTGATGGAGAAAGGTACAAATAGACAGATGAAAGTCATCTGAAATTCTACCACTTATCCTGTGTCTTTGTTGATGAAATAAGAGAAGGAAAGGGGGCCTGAAACCTTGCACCTATGCAAGCCTGAAATGGGATAGGGCTGGGTCTCTTGACAAGGGTTGTGCAGACCCCTGACCCATCCTCCCTCCACCTGCAGTGCCTCCCCTGCCCTCACTGAATCCTGGTCCAGCGCTGGAAGAGGGCCAGGGCCTGACGCTGGCAGCCTCCTGCACAGCTGAGGGCAGCCCAGCCCCCACTGTGACCTGGGACACAGAGGTCAAGGGCACAACTTCCAGCCGCTCCTTCAAGCATTCCCGCTCTGCCGCTGTTACCTCGGAGTTCTACCTGGTGCCCAGCCGCAGCATGAATGGGCAGCCACTTACCTGTGTGGTGTCCCACCCTGGCCTACTCCAGGACCAAAGGATCACCCACACCCTCCAAGTGGCATGTGAGTACTTGGATGCTTGAGTGGGGAGCCCCCATGAGCTCCAAGAGGATTGGTAAGACACTGTGAGGCCCCAAGCCACACCAGGCTGCCCAGCATGGATCCTGGAGACCACACTGTGTGGCCAAGAGAGCACTTGTCCTAAGGTAGAAGATCTGGAGAGTCCAATCCCAGATGACCTTGGCAAATTACTGTGACCTCTCTGAGCTTCAGTGTCCTCATCTTTACAAAGGAGATGGCCCAGATTCTCAAGGTTGTTGGGAGAATCAAATATAAAAGTGGAATTGAAAGCACTGTAAAATATACAGGTTAAGTTGTAAAGACAGATAGACTTGGGACAAGCCCTAATTCTGCTGTTTACTGGCAGTTACTAAATCTCTTTGGGTTTTAATTTCTTCATCAGCAAAACAGGTGTAATTATACCAACTTCACAGAGTTCTGATGAGAATTAGAAAGCATGAATGTAAAGGATCTCACACAGTGCTTGGCACAAAGAAGGTGCTCAGTCACTGGTAGATAGCTGATTTCCCAGCATTAGACCTTGAGCCCTGGGGGAGATAGGATTGTTTTCTGCTCATCCTAAGCCAGCATTTGGCACAAAGTAGGTCCTCAACAAATATTGGATAAATGAATGAAATAATAGGATTTTTCAGCCTTTGATGAGTCAGGGAACATTTGTTGAGCTCCTGTTCTGTGACTAGCACTATGCACTGTTGCACAGTAAACAACACGGGCTCTCTGAGCTTAGAGAGGGAGGATACCTCAGTGAGGTGGGGCAGGACTTAGGCTCGGCTTTGGTAGCATATGAGAAGGATGGAAGAGGGCAGGGGGAGATTGTTTCAGGCAAGGTGGAGCCTGGGGCAGGGGCCCTCCGAGGAGAAGCATGATCCAAAGGCAAGCATCATTTTCCCATTCTTTCTCCTTCCAGTCCTTGCTGAGGCCTCTGTGAGGGGCCTCGAAGACGAAAAACTGTGGCATGTTGGCAGAGAAGGGGCTACACTCAAGTGCCTGAGTGAAGGGCAGCCTCCTCCCTCGTACAACTGGACACGGTAAGGGCCTTGGCCTGGGGAAGGACCTAGCTTGGGTCCATGGTCCTTCCCTCTGAGGGCCAGCATGTATTCATCATATTCTGAGCCCCAAATAAATTGAGGCATATGTTGAGAACAATACAAGAAGAATACAAGAATTTGCATGGGGTCATCAAATGTTATTATTGACTTGTTCCAGGAAATCTAGGATACATGGTCATTGGTAGGAAATAAACTAAAGAGATCAGAGAGCTGGAGCCCTTGACTTTTTTTTTCCTTCTAACTTTTCAGTTGTGAAAAGAACTAACAATTTACATATTTATGTAAGTGCACAAAATACATAAAACAACAATGTGCAGCCTATTAATTGTTGTAAAACCAACACTAATATAACTACACAAAATTGCCAGCACCTCAATAGCAACCCCACCCCTGCCAGTTCCCTCAAGGAGTCCTTGGCACTTTTCCAGGCTCTGAGATGTCCACAGAATCAGGAGGGGTCAGGCGTACAGGTGTGGAAGCCCGTGAGACGCATGTTCTCACATGTGAGCATGTGAGCTCTGCCTGCAGCTTGTGCCCCGGGCTTGGTCCATTTACCCTGCTGTGCAATATCATAGGTGTTGGAGCATGCAGTCGCATTTTCCAAGTACATCTGAGCCCAGATAGGAGGATAGTGCCCTGTTGTACAGGCTTCGTAACATGTGTGTGCCCCACTGTAGCCCTGTCCTGGTACCCGGTGCAGGATGACGTGACACGAGTGGGACCGTGTGGGCTGGCACATGTGCACATTTCCCTGAGTGTATGTGGGGGGTGCCCAGGTCAGGCTGGGCAGCCGGGAGAAGAGGCCTCTGCCCAGACCTGCCTAGGGGAGGGAGGGGCACCGTGGGAACAGCCAGCGGCTCTGGGTGACGTCATGGGGGAGGAGGGTGGAGAGCTGCCCAGGCACGTTGGGTGGTGGCAGCCTTAGCCCGCCCCGGCTGGCGCCCAGCAGCTTCCCTGTCCTCCAGGTTGGATGGGCCTCTGCCCAGTGGGGTGCGAGCAGAAGGGGCCACTCTGGGCTTTCCCCCGCTGACCACCGAGCACAATGGCATCTACGTCTGCCACGTCAGCAATGAGCTCTCCTCCAGGGATTCTCAGGTCACTGTGGATGTTATTGGTAAGCACTGGAGGCAGAGGGCTAGGTGAGGGCAGCAGCAAGCTAGAGCCAGTGAATTGGGAAGTTATTTATTTGTAAGGGGTGGAGAGACTGCCTGCATTTTGCAAAGGGTCAGGCTGAGAGGGTGTTTGGTGAGGACAGTGCATGCAGGGCTCTGGGTCTCGGGGTGGGTCAGGGATTTGGGTATCCACCTCAGCCAGTGGCCTGTCCCCCGTAGACCCTCAGGAGGACTCGGTGAAGCAGGTGGACTTGGTGTCAGCCTCGGTGGTGGTGGTGGGTGTGATCGCCGCGCTGCTGTTCTGCCTCCTGGTGGTGGTGGTGGTGCTCATGTCCCGATACCATCGGCGCAAGGCCCAGCAGATGACCCAGAAATAGTGAGTACTGGTCACTCCCGGGCGGGTAGAGCTAAGTTGGGAAAGAAGAGGCGAGCAGGAAGTGGGCCAGGCCCGAGGAGAGAGAGAGGAGGCTCAGTGGCCTGATGTCTGGGAAGCTTACGGGCCAGAGGTAGACAGGGTCTCTTGGGAGGTGAGAAGGAGCTGGGGCCTGGACCACGGCTGGATTTGGGGAATGATACTGCCTGAGCTGGGATCAGATATCTGTGCCCCGGCATCACCAAGCACACAGTACACATGTGCATACGCTGTTGCGGACCCCTCTAGCACGCACAGCCACACCGCCCCCGACAGCCACACCCTTGCAGCGAGCGCTGGTCCATCCACACCCTCCAGCCCTGTCTCACAGAAGCTGGGCCGGGCAGGGCTCGCCTTGGGAGGCTGCCGTTACCCTCAGCTCATGACGAGGACCGTGTCTTTCGCAGCGAGGAGGAGCTGACCCTGACCAGGGAGAACTCCATCCGAAGGCTGCATTCCCATCACACGGACCCCAGGAGCCAGGTGTGTGCTGAGGGGGTGTATGTGTGGGGTGTGGCCACACTGGGGTTTGCTGGGCCTGGGCCCCCATCTAGACCAGGAGCAGGGCCTCCACCGGGGCTGGCCGCTGACACATAGCTGGGACTGGGCTGAGGGCGGAGTGGGCTGCCCTGGTCCCAGGGTGGGATTGGGGTGGTGGTGGTGGTGGGGTGTTTGTGTCGAGGAGAGAATGGACCCGTCAGGTTGGGGTAAGGGTGATCAGGGAGGGGCTGGTGGAGGACAGAGGTGAAGAGGCTGAAGGGAGGAGGCTGAGATCTGTTCTAACCCCTCCCCTGTGTCCAGGCCCTGCAGCCGGAGGAGAGTGTAGGGCTGAGAGCCGAGGGCCACCCTGATAGTCTCAAGGACAACAGTAGCTGCTCTGTGATGGTGAGGCCTCCGGCCCCACCGGTGTCCCCACCACTCTCCTCAGGCCCCTCTCCTGGTCCCAGATGGGGTGCGTCAGCCCCGGCTTACACTGCCCGGCCCTGGGTCTCCGCTATGTCTCTGTTCTGGCCCCCCTTCCCCGTGCCCAATGCTTGTTCCTGGCCCCCGATCTCTGAGCCCCCACTAAGCCTCTGAGACAACCATAACCCTGCTCATGCCTGGCCTCTGACCCACCACGCCCCAACCGTACCCAGCCTCACGATCGGCTGCCCTTGCCCTGGTTCCTGACTTGCCCTCTGCCCTTGGTCTCCAGAGTGAAGAGCCTGAGGGCCGGAGCTACTCCACGCTGACCACAGTGAGGGAGATTGAAACACAAACTGAACTGCTGTCTCCTGGGCGGGCAGAGGAGGAGGAGGATCAGGATGAAGGCATCAAACAGGCCATGAACCACTTTGTTCAGGAGAATGGGACCCTGAGGGCCAAGCCCACAGGCAATGGCATCTACATCAATGGGCGGGGGCACCTGGTCTGACCCAGGCCTGCCTCCCTCCCTCGGCCAGCCTCCTTCTGCTGACATGGGGGATTTGAGCTCCTCTGGGGGGGCCTCCTTAAATGCTCCGTTTCTTGAGGAAGATGCTCCCCACCCCACTGACTGCTCCGACTTTTCCCTCCAATCCTTCTGTCTGACCATGGGAGGGCTCCACAGGTTGAGTCCTTCCCAGAGTGTGTGCAGGTCACTGTGTGTGTGAATTTGTGTTTGTGTGGGTGGGTGCTCATGACTGAGTGTGTGTGGAAGGGTGACTGTGTCCGAGGCGTGTATCGGTGCTGTCATGTCAGAGTCCCAGTGGACCGTGGAGGGGGTGCCACAGGATTTCGGTGGCTGTGGGGCGAGCGCCATCGGGGTTTGTATGTCATGTGGCTGTGTGTGACCTTTGCCTGTCAATGCAGGTATTTTCCTCAGACCCCAGAGCAGTATTAGTGATGCAGAGGTTGGAGGTGAGAGATCCAGCCTGTGGGCCAGATCCAGGTGTGCGGGCATAGCTGGAGCTGGAATCTGGCCTCTTGGGTGCAGGAGCCGGGCTCCCACCACCTGGAAGCAGTAGGGAAGTGTGAAGCAGTCAGCCTAGGGTTCTGCCAGAAGCTTGACCTGTTACAGAAGAAGCCCTGTGCCCTCTGGTGGCCTCTGGGCCTGCTGCATATACATAGTCTCTGTAAATAAACCTTGCACAGGGAGCATCTTTAAGGAATTCTGCTCCAAATCCTTTAATAAGAAAAAAAACTCTCTTTAAAAATCTTTTGATTTACTTGGACGTTTATTTAAAGTGAGGTCAGCAAAGCTAACCTTGCTCAGACCCCACACAAGGGGGTAAATTCCTGCAATTCTGAAAGCTGCTCCTTCTAAGGCATTTTAATCTAGGCAGCCCCTAGGGAGGGAGCCTGTGGAGCTAATGGAGTCTGAATTGGGGTGTGAGCCCCTACAGTTATCAGCTAAAGGAGGACAGAGCAGAGTCCTTGACCCCAGTGACCCCTCAACTCTTGCCCTAGCCTTGTCTCTTTTTTAAGTTGTGTCTACAGTGGTTTGTGGTCCCCTGGAGCGTCACTGGAGCTTGGGGACAAGGGCTCCTGGTTCAGTTGTAGTGTAGGGGAGGGAGGGTATTGATTCCAGACCAAGGGAAGGTGGGGAGTCTAGGTGAGGTGAAGGAGGTGCTTGGGGAAAGAATGTCTCCTTTTCCCCCAGGGGTTTTGGGGCAACTAACTCAGGGCTCTTTCAGAAGATTCCTTTCAGGCCACCCTGGGAGCTGCAGTTAGATGGGGACTAACTCTGCCTGGTCCCCTCCACGCACACTCAGCTGGCATGCCTAGCTTTAGTGCCTAAATTTTGCTTGGCCTGGAACTGGCTGGATTTCTGGAACAAAGAAGAGATTCCCATCCCCTGTTCCCCAGCCAGCCCAGGACTTTGAATTCTGGAACCCAAAGATTTGGGATCCTAAGTCTGTACATTTTGTATAAATATGTGCATATTTGTACATAAAACGATATTCTGTTTTTAAATAAACAGATAAAACCTGTTCTGTCTGGTTCCTGTCTCACCCCTTGACCTGTGTAAGGCCTGAACCCTACACCCTCTGTCTCAGTACCATCCTCCCTGTGGTCCCCAGCAGGGGAGGAGTTAAGATGTGTGTAGCTGGGATAGAAAGGGGAAAGAATTAGCTTCCAGGAGAACTTCAGCCATCTCTGGGAGCCCTAGCTGGGACAGTGGAGCAAAGGGCCCTGTCCAGGACAATCCAGTGCCTTACTTTGCAAATTGTTTTAAATCCTTTTTTGTATTAGGTGCTGAGAACCACAACCCTGTGAGGTAGACAGCATTGCACCCTTTTTACAAATAAAGAAACTGAAACTCAAGTTAAAGGAATTCCACAGAATGTTAGACGGTTTTAAAGATCATCTAGTCCGCCCACTTCGTTTTCATAGATGCAGAGCTGAGGCTCAGCAGGGCAATGTGATAACTGAGGCCACAGGCCCATTCGAGGCAGAGCCTGGGCACTGTCCCTTCTGAGTGGGCTTGCACAGCCATGTGCCACCTTGCTCCCAGGCAAGCCCCGGGTCTCCACCTCGGTTTCTAAGTGTGTCAATCACCTGCTCACGCCCAGATGCCACCACCCCACCCCAGGGCTCTGACAACACACCCCCTTGACCAATGGGTGAAGGCCCAGCGATGGGTGAGGATGTGAATGTCAGCTACCTCCCCCACCCCGGGCTCTGTGGTTGCAAAGATGCTCTAACAGGAAGCGTGTTTGAGGAGCTGCACAGCTTCCTGCCCCCCTAGACTGAACAGGGTGAGAAGAACGAGTGCCAGGCTAGGCCACGAGACACAGCTTCTTACCAGGGTCCTGGCAGCTTCCTCTTCCACAACCACTTCCGTGTGGCCGGGGCCCCAGAGGAGCTGCTGCCTGTTGCCCAGGCCGCCCTCCACCCCCAGTTTGGAGCCCTGCCCCCCTGGGGTCAGGCCAAGCCCAGAGGCCGGCTTGGGATTCCATGGGGGTCTGGTAGGGCAAAGGTCTTGGGGGACAGAGGTGGCTGGGCCAGAGCCCTGGGGCTCCGGCCATGAAGTCTCGGCAGAAAGGAAAGAAGAAGGGCAGCTCGAAGGAGCGAGTCTTTGGGTGCGACTTGCAGGAGCATCTGCAGCACTCAGGCCAGGAGGGTAAGGAGGCCGGCTCAGAGCGGCTGTTGGGTGGGCTGCCGGGGTGACATGGAGCTTCTCCAGCCCGTACTAATCTGAGGAGCAGAAACAACCTCCAGGTGTTCCTGGGGAAGCGGCAGAGTGGCTCAGGGTCACCACCCAAGAGACGACTAGCAGGCAAGGCAGGAAATGTGGCTCAGTGAAGAGGGCAGGGTAGCTCCCTTGGGTAACTGCCTGGGGATAAGGAGGCTGAGGAGATGGGCATGGGAGCACTGAAGGGAAAGGATGGGAAGACTGGAAATCAGAAGAGGTGGAAGAAACAGAGGTGGAGAAAATGGCAGCTGGGGAAGGGAGGAGGAGGCTGAAGGGACAGGAACAGAAGAGGAGCTGCTGAGGGGAAAATGGATGGATGGTCCTTGGGGCCAAATGGAAAGGGCCCCAGGAGAATTGGAGCACTTCAGGAGGATGGGGTTTCCCAGTAGGAAAAGAGAGTCCAGGGACAAGATTACGGGAATCTGGCCCCTCTGCAGCCTTGCTGGGTCACTGGTGAGGGTCCGGGGTGGGACAGCGCCCTCCCCCAGTCTCTGTGTTTCTCCGGTTTTCCCTGTGCGAAAGAGAGACAGGTTCAAAGTGGAGAGTGAGGGGAGAAGCCGCTGAGATGGGGGAACACCGGAAGAGTATAAGAGATGGCTTGAGGCCTGGTTTGAAGATGGGGGTGGAGGGTGCAAAGGACGGTGGGTGTGGGGACTGTCTGGAACCATGAGTTACCTTGGAGGGGCCAGGCAGCCAGCAGGACCAGGGACTTCACAGGGCCACTCAAAACCCAGGCATCCTGGCTGCCTGGCCCAGCTTGTTTTTGGCCCTTTGAGCTCTTCCCTGAGAAAGGCAAGATTCCCTCCTCCCCACCGCACCCCAATCTGTCATTTCCTCTTTGTCCCCTCTTCTGCTCTGGGGTTGCAGCGCCTGCAGTGGAGGGAGGGTGGTGGTGGTTCCCAGCGCATTTCCTGCTCCTAGCCACACCCCTGCATCCCCAGACGCCTCCTTCCCCTTTTCTCCTCCCCCGCCCCAGGGGCCCCCATCTCCAATGGCCTGGGGTTAAGAGAAAACGCGGGCCCCAAGGAAGAGTGTTAAACAGCTGAAGCAGGCCTTCTCTGAGCCTTCCTTTTCGGATGGGGCAAGGGGGACCCTGACCAGCTGCCCGTGCAGGGCTTACTCCTTTACAAGGGATTATTATTTTTTAAATAATGATGATTCTTGACCAAGGGCTGCATTATTTAATTGGAGCTGATGTTCTCCTAGCTCTCCCCAAACCCTCAGTTCAACCCCCTTATCCTGGCTGTGCCCTCCCCTGTGGCCCACCTGCCAACTCTATCTTGAAACTCTTACTCTGAATCCGCAGCCAGCCAGCCCTCACTCCTGAAACCCTTCCTGGCTTCCATCTGCATTTCTGGCAGGTGAGGGGTGAGCTCTCCCAGGGGGGATAACCATTTGGGTGCTGGGTCCTGAGCGTGGGTGAAATCCTAGAGCAGGAGGGAAGCATCCTTGCCCCTCATCAGAACCTCACCTGAGCCCAAGATGAGTGGTGTGGACACTGGAGTAGCAATAGTGCCCCTTCCTCACCCCCCAGCAACTCCTGGTACACAGAAGTGGAAGGTGGAGGACAGAGAAAGGGTGAAGGTGGCATCTTTCCTTAACTGAAGACCCAGCAAGGAAATGAAAAGCCCAGGCCAGCAGAGACCGTGTTTCTGTTTAATTTATTCTGACAGTTTGATGTCCCCCATCCTTGTGCCCATGCTTCATCTTAGCCCCCTTTCCCAGCTCCTTGCCCCCAGGTGGGTCTCTTCCTTCCCCAAGTCCTATTTGTCCTGAGCTCTTCCTCTTCCTAATCCTTATCTCTTTGATCCTTTGTTCAGGTTACTGATTCTCCAGGTCCCTAAGTTTGGAGCCCTTTTCCCTCACCCCCTCCCATTTCCTTAATATCTCCACCCCAAACCTGTCTCTAATTGTCATCTCTGACCCCATCGCTCTGATATCTCTCTTCTTGACTCCCCAGCTCTCTAAATGTGGTTTCTCTGCCTCCATCTCCTTGACCCATTTCTCTATGGTCCTGCCTCCTTAGGCTTTTGAATGCCTTTTTCAAGGGCCTTCTCTGAAGGTTCAAAATCAACAGGGGAATGACCTGGTTTGGTTGCCAGTCATGTGAAAAGGACCTGGAGGTGGTGTGTGTGTGGGGGGAGGGGGATAGGGTTAGGCGACAGCAGATTCTATGTGAGTCAACAAAGTAATGTGGTGGCCAAAAAGACTTGGTGTAGCATTAGGTACCTGAGAGAAGAGTAGCTGCTTGGAAGGGTGCACCTCATCTCTGTATTCAGTGCTGGGAACCCGAGGTAGGGAGCACCCTGGAAAATGGATGCGGGTCCTGAAGGGATGGTGCATTGCAGGGCTAGATTAGGGTAAGGCAAGAGAGGTGCCTAGCACACAAAATTTAAGGAGGTACTCACTCTCAAGATCATGCAAATACAGAACTGGCACTTGCACAACCCTGACAGTGAGTGCTTCCTTAAATTTTGCACTCTAGGTGCCTCCCTTGTCACCCAAATCCTGGTTCTGGTGTATACAAGGGCAAAGGGTCTGGAAACCAGGTCATGTGGGGAAGGTTTAAAGACAGTGGTAGTTGGATGGATTGATAGTTTCTTTCATTCCATATTATGTATTTTTATCCCACTTTATTCCGCAAAGATTTTGGAATGACTTCCAAAACCCAAAACTTTACAAAAGAATAAATGACTGCAGGAATTGGGTTGAAGGGAAGACGAGTAAGAGTGAAGATCAGCACCCAGGAAAGCATATTAGGTGGTTCTATATGGTTCCTGGAGATGGGCTCTGAGCTTCCTAGTGGTTAAAGTAAAGAGGTAAACATAGCAGGTATAAGCTTCGTAAGATCCATAAAAGGGTGGGGGGAGTAGTGTGGGAAGGAAGGAGGAGGAGTGGCTTAGGAGAAACACAGCTTTTTCCTGAGCCCTGAGAGGAATTTCTCTGGTGGGTCCCAGTTGATAGGACCCAATGTTTTGTCATAAGCAATATTCTCTATGAAATCTCCTGAGGCTGCTACTGATTCTCCTAATTGATGGATTAATCCATTGAGTCATTTAATTAACAACTTATTGGGCACCTGCTCTGTTTCAAAGCTGTGCTACACTCTGGGGAGGAGGTTACTATTTGTCAAGAGCTATAGATACAAAAGAAACTAACAACAAGGTGCAATAAGTACTGTAATACACATTGTTACACCGAGCAAAGGATTCAGACTTGGAAGTGAACTTTGAGATGCATTTTGAGGAATGCCTAGGAGTTCAGCAGGTGGGATCAGAGGGGTAGGATATTCCAGGCAAGGGAATGACATGAGCAGGGGTACCAAGGCTTGTTCATGAATTAGCAAAGAGCTGAATCATACGACGTGTGGGTCAACTGGCTGGAGCCGAGGCTGGAATTGTGGCTGGACCTGGTTTGTGAAGGGTCTTAAATGCCATGTGGAGGAGTTTATACTTTATTCTGTATCTGTAAGGTAAGCATTGGGAATTAGAGTGGGTGGAGCAGGGTGTGGATGTAGACAGGGATTTAAAACAGGGAAGTACTTTGGAAAGATAACTTTGTGGCTGTGTGGAGATGGGTTTTGGAACTACCATGTCCGAGACCCCAGGTCAGGTAATACAAGGAATACCAAGAGGGATCACACTTATATCTGGTTCTTAAGTAATAGGAGAGGTTGCCGGGGTCGGTGGAGATAATATAGCTTTTTGCACTCTTGAATTTGAATCCTGGTTCTAGCTGGGTGGCATTGGGCACTTGTTGTTTATTTGATCTTCAGATTTCTTACCTGTAAAATGGGGAACTAGAATACCTAATTTATAGGACCAAATGATAAAACATACATAAAGCCGTTAACACAGTGCTTCTCTCCTCTTGAACTGAACTATTTGAGGGACTGTCACTATTTCATGTACTACTATCCATGAGCTTACTTACCAGATGGGATTGCATCCCTCTGAACCCCGTGGGCCCTGTTCCTGTAGGTAGAATGTTATGCAAATACACCATCAAGACAGACCCTTTACCCTGCCTCCCCTTCCAACAAGATTGTTGCCCCTTTAAAAATTCTGGAGTAGCGATTAGAAAATACAGGGAGACACATTTCAGTTCAACATAAGGCAGAACTTTCCAACAAAGGAATGGGCTGTCTGGAGAGGCAGTGAACTCCCCATCACCGGAGGGGTTTTTACTGAGGCTGGAAGACACAATGAGCAGAGAAAATATAGAGAGGATGGCAGGTAGGAGTTGACGACCAGTAAGAATCTTTCTGGCGAGTTCTAGTCTATGAGCTTTGCCCTCAATACCACCTTCTCTGATGCTCTCATTTCTCAGACCCACTGTAGTGTCTGACCTCCCAGACCTTCTGATTTCTCTTTCTGTGCCCTGTCTGTGTCCCCAGTGCCCCAGGTGCTAAGGAGCTGTGCCGAGTTTGTGGAGGAGTATGGAGTGGTGGATGGGATCTACCGCCTCTCAGGGGTTTCTTCCAACATCCAGAAGCTCCGGTGAGTCAGACAGAGCTGGGAGGGCTCTGAGGCCGGGAGGCCAGGGAGCCAGAGCACCAGGGCGGGGTTGGTGGGGAGTGCAGAGGGGGTGGGAAAGAGGGGGGCAGGAGGAAAAATGGATGCTCCGTACTGTCTTAGGGAAGGGCGGTAGTCTCTTCAGGAAATGCTGAGACCACACCTGCCCCCTGGCCCAGCAGGTCACACATTCATCTGCACTCCCATGTACACCCATACATCCTTTTTTAAAATTTAGATATAATTCATAGATCACAAAAATTGCCATTTTAAAGTGTACATTTCAGTGTTTTTTTCATATATTCACAAGGTGTGCCACCATCGCCACTATCTAATTCTAGAATATTTTTTATCACTCCAGAAAGAAAAACCATACCCATTATCAGTCGCTCCCCATTTTCCCCAACCCCCAACCCCTGGCAACCTCCAATCTACTTTCTGTATCTTGGATTTGCTTATCATGGATACTTCATATAAATGGAATCATACAATATGTGGTTTTCTTGTGTCTGGCTACTTTCACTTAGCATAATGTTTTCAAGGTTCATGCATGTTGTAACATGTATCAGCACTTCATTCCATTTTATGGCTGAAACATGTTCCATTGTATGGATATGCCACATTTATTTTTTTTAATCCACTCATCAGTGGGTTGTTTCTACCTTTTGTCTATTAGGAATAATTCTTCTGTAAACTTTCACGGGCAAGTTTTTGTTTAGATATTTGTTTCCAATTCTCTTGGATATATACCTAGCAGTGGAATTGCTGGGTCATGTGGTAACTCCTTGTTTAACTTTTTGACCAATCTTTTAACCAATACACTTATGCATCTTTACTTCCACATCTACACATGTACATGGAGGATACCTTTTACTTGCTGCCTCACACATATACATGCCCCAACATTCTCCTTCCAAGTCCTGCCCAGGTCAACCCACAGTCCTGCCTGGAGCCCACTGCTTCAGCTGCCACCTCTCCCTAAACTTCCCCAACCCCTACCACTCCTGACCACTCTGATCCTCCCCAGGCAGGAGTTTGAGGCAGAACGGAAGCCAGATCTGCGTCGAGATGTTTATCTCCAGGACATTCACTGCGTCTCCTCCCTGTGCAAGGCCTATTTCAGAGAACTGCCAGACCCTCTGCTCACTTACCAGCTCTATGACAAGTTTGCTGTGAGTTGAGAGCAGGGAGGTGGAAGAGAGGGGCTCGGGGTGGCTGCTCTGGTTTGGTATCCCAGGAGTGTCACATGCCAGCCAGAGTCCTAGCAATCCTAAATGACAGAGACAATACAGCATTACTTAGGAATGACTCCCACCCCCCACCTTCCCCAAATCTCCTAGGCCCTGCCATCTCTGCTGTTTCCCTGTTCCTCTTTTCTTCACTTTTCCTCCACCGCAGCCTTTTCTTTCCAGGTCTGCAAACTACACTTGGCTATGGTGTTGGGACTGGGGGAAAATAGAGGCCAGATTGGCAGAGCTGGAAGGCCCTTGGAAATCACCTAGATCAAAGCTTCCCTGCATTTAAGAGAACGAAAACCCTTTTTAGAAGTCAAAGTTTTTTCAAGGGGGGCCCTACGTTTACCGTAATTGTATGTTGAACATTTTTTGAAAGAGAAAATACATGACAAAAATGTCTGGAATTGAGCAGCACTTTTAAAATAAGTTTCATTTTATTGAGCAAAATGGCATTAAGAGACTGAACGGCAGCACACCATGCTGTCTACACAGTTAGACCTGCGCTGTCTACACCATGCCTTCTACACAGCTAGATCTCCCTGGACACTTGATATAACCCATGGTCCCTGGGGCACACACAAGGTGGGAACCACTGGTGTATTCTAGTACCAGGGCTTTACTGGTGAAGAGGCTAAGGTACAGAGAGTGGCAGTAAGTTGCCCAAGGCCACACAGCTAAGATTCAGCTGCAGGTCTTGTGGACTCCAAATTCTGAGCTCTCTTTAGTATGTTAGTCAGCTTTGGGAGATCTGGGGTTGGCATGGGGGAGCATAGGGTAGGACACAGACTGTTCCGGATACTTGGGCTCAGAGCTCTGAAGTAAGCAGAGGTATTGCTGGGTCACTGACTTGTGTTCCTCATACCCTTCTCTCCAATCAGGAGGCTGTGGCAGTGCAGATGGAGCCTGAGCGCTTGGTCAAGATCCTAGAGGTGCTTCGAGAGCTCCCTGTCCCAAACTACAGGTGTGTGGGGCTCTACCACCCCCACCAGAAGGCCCTGACTCTGGACTCCCCACCCCTCAGCCCCAGCCCAGCCCCTCTCTCATCTGTCTTAACCGATCCCTTCTCTCCCAGCCCCTAGGCCCCGGCCCTACTCCTGACAGGCGTGCTCCCTCTATGGCCCCTGCCCCATAACAGCCCTTCCCTGCAGGACCCTGGAGTTCCTCATGCGGCACTTGGTGCACATGGCCTCGTTCAGCGCTCAGACCAACATGCATGCCCGCAACCTGGCCATTGTGTGGGCCCCCAACCTGCTGAGGTGAGAGCGTCAGCGAATGTGGTGGTGGTGGGCTGGATCCTGGCCCCCAGAGGGCTGCTCCAGGATGAGGTCTGGCTGTGTGGGCACACTGGAGAGGGGTCTGGGGTCTCCCAGAGCCCAGTGAGAAATAGGGAGGTTCAGGATTGCATCGAGTGGGTAGGGGGCTGCCCATTTGAGCCCCTTTTTAGAGTTCTGGCACTGGAACATGACAGGGCCTTGTTAAATGTTCACTGAGTAAATGTCTTGCAGTCTCCTGGGGGACTGAACTGCAGACCACTCACTGTGGTGCAAGGCGGACTATGAAGAGCCCAGTAATTCATTATAAACAAGGTGCCCTGGGTGTGCAAAGGAAACAGAGACTGAGCCTGAGGAGGGTGTCCAATAAGGCTTCCAGGAGAAAGTGGCATTTGAGACTTGACTCATGCATATGGTTTAAGAGGTGGAGATGGGGTTAAGGGCAGACAGGGGAGAAGGTACAAGGTATTTTCTGGGAAAATTAGGTTGGGCAGGTGCACTGTGGCTGGGGAGAGAATAACTCCACATCTCCACAGGTCCAAGGACATAGAGGCCTCAGGCTTCAACGGGACAGCGGCCTTCATGGAGGTGCGTGTGCAGTCCATCGTCGTTGAGTTCATCCTCATGCACGTGGAACAGCTTTTCGGGGGTGCTGCCCTCTCTGGTCAGTGGCCTCCCTGCCCACCCCATCACCATTCTCTCTCTGGGGACCATGTCAGAGTTAGAGAGGGCCACAAAGATCAACTAATCCAGTCTCCCCATTTCATAGAAAACAAAACTTGAGTCTTATAGAGAGGAGATGTTGCTGATGGCCACATGGAGAGGACTCTGGGAGATAATGGCACAGGCCGCACTTGGGCAGGGCTCTTCTACTTTCAGTCCAGGGTGTAGCTTGACCTCTTCCCATCACCATGCTGGCCCGAAAGCTACTGACTGCTTATTCACCCCCAGTCCACCAGGTCAATGTCCTGGAATCTCGTGGCCCTCTCTGCCCCTGAGAGTACCCTCTTGAGAAGGTGGACTTGGAGGGTTTGTTTCTAGAGGGCTCTGGAAGTTGATGAGAGGGGAGAGTGAAATGAAGGCCTGAATGTCTCAGGTCCTTCTCCAGTATCTGTGCCTGGCTGGTAAATTCCCTTTCTCTTCCCAGTAGGTGAGGTGGAGAGTGGATGGCGATCGCTTCCAGGAGCCCGGGCATCAGGTAGGCTTGAGGACCATATGCCCAGGTCCCTGCCCTACCACCTGCCCAGCATCCTGCAAGCCGGCGATGGACCCCCGCAGATTCGGCCCTACCACACTATAATTGAGATTGCGGAACACAAGTAAGTCCTCCTTCAAGGGCCCTCCTCCCCTGCACTGGCCACCAGCCCCCACCCCCTGATTATTTCTCTATTCCCTGCAGGCGGAAGGGGTCTTTGAAGGTCAGGAAGTGGAGATCCATCTTTAATCTGGGGCGCTCTGGCCACGAGACGAAGCGTAAACTTACACGGGGAGGTGAGGACAGGGTTAAGTCTGGGGAGATGTGGGGGAAGTTCTGATGAGGGTGTGCAAAGCTCTGGCTCTACGTACATCCCTGTTTTGCAGAGGACAAGTCTGATAAGGGGACACTGAGGCCAGCCAAGAGCATGGACTCACTGAGTGCTGCTGCTGGGGCCAGTGATGGTGAGTATAGTTGTGTATTTCTGTGTGTGTATGTCCGTGTGTTGTGTGATCAACGGCATGGGTTTGGGTGCATCTGTGTGTAAGCATGTCTGTGAATGTGTCTCCAAGAGAACAGCAGTATTACGGGTGAGACCAGAGTGTGTGTATCCCTGTGTGTATGTGGCCGTACATGAGGCCACAGTGTTCAATAATTTTAAAAATATTTAATGAGTGCCTGTTACACACCAGCCACTGTGCTGGGTGCTGGGTTTACAGTGGTGAGCTTACAGTCTAATCTATGTGTATTCATATGACTGTTTTTACATGGTTGTAAGTAAAAGTATGATGTAGATGAAGGAACAGCATGTATGTGTGTGGTAGTAATGGCCAGTAATTATATCTTCATGGAGGGGAAAGGGGTTCCCTATGTAAGCAGGTGGGGTGAACTGTGACCTGCACAGTTTGCAGACGTGGCTGAGGGAAGCTGGCTCTGGAGCTTTCCAGCTATCTGCCTCCAAGAGGCACTCTGGAGCCTTCCTGAGGTGTCCAGGGTCCTTGCTGCTGAGCTGATTCCCTACCTGGCCCTCTCTCTCCTCCACAGAGCCAGAGGGGCTGGTAGGACCCAGCAGCTCCCAGCCGAACCCGCTGCGGTCTGAGAGCTTGGAGAATGATCCTGTGGAGGCAGCAGAGGGCCAGCAGGAGCCTGAGGTGGAGGCACTGAGTGGCCCGAACTCTGAGCCAGGCACACCACGAGCTGGGCGGTCAGCAGCTCGGATCGGCGGCAGCAGCCGTGCAGAACGCTGTGCTGGTGTCCACATTTCAGACCCCTACAACGTCAACCTCCCTCTACACATCACCTCTATCCTCAGTGTGCCCCCGAACATCATCTCCAATGTCTCCTTGGCCAGACTCACCCGTGGCCTTGAGTGCCCCGCCCTACAGCCCCGGCCCAGCCTTGCCTCTGGCCCTGGCCCTGGCTCCCCAGGTGAGGATGGAGAAAGGGGATGAGGAAAGGGGGCTAGAAGTTCTAGGCTGAAGTTCAGTTCTGATGCTGGAATCTGCCTGGAAAGAGCAGAGGCCTCAGTCCTTGGGCTTTGGGGTGCTTACCTTCAGCTGCCTCCACAGATTTGGGGTTGAGGGAATATCAGGTTGTGTGAAATCCACAGAGAGAGAACCTCTGGCAGCCTTCCACCAGTGCCATATTAAGGAATAGGGGTCTGTGTTAGACACGTACAGCAGGGATCACTAAGTACTGTTGTGGGAATACATAACAGTTGATGGTAATAAGAATAACATTAATAATAACAGCCAACATCTACTGAGTGCTATGTTAAGCAGTTGGTAGGTGTTAGCTTGTTTAATTTTCTCATAACCTTGTGACATAGGAATTCATAGTGGAGGAAGCTGACACTTAGGTCAAGCAATTTGCTATTAATATAAGTAGGAAGTGGTAGAGCTGGGATCTGATCTTTGCTCAGATTCCAATTCCTGAAGTGCCACTGATGAGAAGTACTGAGGCAGCATAGGCTAGCAGTTGAGGGTTCAAATTTTGACTTTGTCACTTATTGGATGTGGGACCTTGGACAAATCGTTTAATCTCTCTGAGCCTCAGTTTCCTCAGATGTCACATGGGAATATATAACATGGTTGTTTTGAGGGGAAAACAAGATAATGCATTGTAAAATGTATAGCACAGTGCTTAGCACCTGGTAAGTGCTGAATAAAGGGAGGCTACAAGCCAAGAGTTAGGGATATTGGTTCAAGAGGATCAGTCAGGTGGAATGTCTATGCTGGGAGTATTGGGCCCATGCTGTATCAGTGCTAAGAAGACCCACATGGAAAGGGTCAGAGCTGGCCTGGCCCTTTGGATTTCTGGAATTACCTCTCTCTCAACAGATGAGAAGTCAGAGGCAAGTCTGGCCCCTGGTCCCCCGGCTGACTCCGGCCCAGCAGAGGTGGCCCCTGCCCTGGAGGACTCCCTGTCCCAGGAGGTGCAGGATTCCTTCTCCTTCCTAGAGGACTCAAGCAGCTCAGACCCTGAGTGGGTGGGGGTGGAGGATGGGGAGGCGGCCAAGGCAGGAGCAGCAGGAGCAGCCTTCTCCCCTGGGGAGGATGATCCTGGGATGGGCTACCTGGAGGAGCTCCTGGGAGTTGGGCCTCAGGTAAGGAGGAGCTGTGCTGGGTTTGGGTGTGGTATGGGGTCTGGAGGGTGGACAGGGCTGCCTGGTCCTGAGCTACAATGCTATGTCTACAGGTAAAGGAGTTCTCTGTGGAACCGCCCCTTGATGATCTGTCTCTGGATGAGGCACAGTTTGTTCTGGCTCCCAGCTGCTGTTCCCTGGACTCTGCCAGCCCCAGGCCTGAAGTAGAGGAAGAAGGTGGGGAGGAAGTCTTCCTGAGTGCCTATGATGACCTAGATCCCTTTCTGTGGCCCAAACCCTCAACCTGCGAAGGGCCAGGAAATCTGGAGGAAGAGGCACCGGGGTACAGAAGACAGGCTTCAGGACAGGCTGAGGGAGAGCAGGCATGCACAGAAGTTAGGGATGACAAAGAGGCTGAGCATGGAAGTAGATGGGATGTTAGGGAGGAGGCTGAGGGAAGTCCAGAGACTGAGGTGGGAGATGGAGAGGCTGGTGAGGATGGAGGGGAGGCTGAGGGAGGCCAAGACACGATGGTCAGTTTGAGAGATGGGAGAGGGGAAGAAACAGAGGCTAAGGGAGAGAAGTCCAAAAGTCAGATGGAGGATGAAAATGAGGAGGCCAAGGATGTGGAGGAACGAGGAGAGAATGGTAAAGACAAGGAGAAGGAAAGAGAGAATGAGATACAGGAAGAGACTGAAGGAGAAGAGGAAACCCACGTAGGAGCTGGACAGGACCCAGAACATGGGACCCAGAAACACCAACTTGCTGAGGAGAGCTGGGAAGTTATATACAAACAAGAGGCCGAGGGAGACGGAGAGGATGAGGTCAAAGTACAGAGAGGGAATGAGGGCCAGGAGGCAAGAGAAGACCAAGGAGATGGTGAAGACAGAAGCCCAGAAGAAGCAGCTGGAGGAACAGCAGAAGTGAGCAAGGAACGGGAGAGTGGGGATGGGGAAGCTGACAGAGACCAGAGAGCTGGGAGTGACCATTTAGAAAAGTGCTCCCTCCCTGAAGGGCCAGACTTAGAGTGCCTGGAGTTTGACAGTGCGAAAGAAGGCAATGACCAGGCCTCTGAGGGGGAACAGGCAACCGTACAACCACCCCAGCCAGAAGAGATGGAACCTGAGGGGCAGCCCATTTCAGAGAGCTGCAATTTGTGCCCCTGTACCCCTGGCTCAGCCATTGGTGTGGGCATGCGTCTGGCTTCCACCCTGGTTCAGGTCCAACAGGTCCGCTCGGTTCCTGTGGTGCCCCCAAAACCACAGTTTGCCAAGATGCCCAGTGCACTGTGTAGCAAGATCCACGTGGCACCTGCAAACCCATGTCCGAGGCCTGGCCGGCTTGATGGGACTCCTGGGGAAAGGTCTTGGGGGTCCCGAGCCTCCCGCTCCTCCTGGAGGAATGGGGGTAGCCTTTCCTTTGATGCTGCTGTGGCCCTGGCCCGGGACCGCCAAAGGACTGAGGCTCAGGGAGTTCAGCGGACCCAGACCTATACTGGGGGTGGGGACTACAGCTTCATTCCCAAAACCTTCCCCTGTAGCGTGACCCCAGCCCATTCTTCTCGGCCCCTTAGCTGCCTGGAGCTCCCACCTGAAGGAACAGAAGGATCTGGACCCCGTAGTCGGCTTAGTCTACCCCCTAGAGAACTCCAGCCCCCTGATTCCCTTATGCCCCTCCAGCGCCGAACATATGCATTTGAAACACATGCTAACCCTGGGAAAAGTGAGGGACTGTGATTAGGAGCAGAGCACTGGGCAAAGGGGACCAGTCAGTTGTTTTGAATCTCCAGGGCCCTTCATCAGCTGTCTCTTCTGCAGCCTGAGCAGCTGTAGCGCCCAACTCTATAGGCTTTGGCTCTCTCCCTTCTCTTTTTGACTGTGGGAGGCTGCAGCCTTGGTTGGTTTACCTGAGCTTGTCTCAAACTGAAAGCACTTATCTCTTAGGAGATTCCTAAGAAATCCTGTTCCTAGAGAGTGCAGTCATTGGCCAAAGAGAACAGGGGGTAGGCAGAGAACTCAGGCAGAGGTTTCTCAAGGTGAAGAATGGAGGGGAGATTTCAACGATGTTCCTGCCCTCCTCTGAGGCTGTGATGTCGCTTCATGGAAATCCAGGGTGGAAGGGAGAAGACAAGGTCAGGTCAGAGCCTGCCATACACAAACACTTCTAGGGTTGCCCAGCCCTGTACGGTTACCAAATCCTTGGATACCTTCTGACCCTCTGAGCTTCAGATTAGCTAGGAATATGTCCAGGAATCTCTACGGATGCCTCAATGTTTGTTGGGGGGACTGACCCCCTTTCCGGTTCCCTCCCTCTGCCTCCAGTCACCTTAGGGAAAAGGGAACCTGTAGAGATCTCTCTGGTCCCTCCTTTTCCCTTTGGAATAGCTTCCTCCTATCTCAAGGAAGGGTAATGGGGTCACTCAGGCTCTGGGACTGCTTTTCCAGACAGGCTGAGGCCACAGGTCCCACTCTAGTAAAATGTGATGTCTCAGAATAAAAGTTGTATTTTTACATGTAAACAACTTGGAGTCTCATTATTCTTAATAAAGTCTTGGGTTGTAGGTATCATCTTTTCATATGTTTGAGCAAACATCTCTTTGTTGTTTGGGTGTTCTTCCTCAGTTGTTGTCATGGAGATCTGTGGCTAGAAACTAGAGCTGGGTTCACAGTGGTCAGGAAAAGGGGAAGGGAAACTTACATTTACATCATGCTCATTATGTGCTAGAAACTGGGCTAGGTATTCTATGTACATGGAATCCATGTCCTTCGTTTTATTTAATTCATGTAACAATTCTGTAAGATTGGTACTGATATCTATATTTACCAGACAAAGACACTAAGGTCCAATTAAGTTAAAAGGCTAGTCACATATCTCAGAGATAAGAAGTGGCACATGCATGTGGGTTTGAGACCCAGGGTTATTGGGCCACAGAGCCTGAGCTCTTCTCATTACACCACGCTATCCATTAAGGGTAAGTCCTGACTAGGGAGAATGGGAATTAAGATCCCTTCCACAGAAACCGAAGCCTGGTCTTTGGGTGATGGACGGCTGACGCTAATAGCAAGGAATAAGTCCCGACAGCTTTCCTAAATTCCTATAGGAAACACTTCAAAAAGATGTACTGATCCAAGATGGCCTTCCAAATAGCCCTTGTTAAAGATGGCGCCTCCAGCCGACAACCCTCCCGAACTAAGCTGGCCTCACTCCATCCCTCTTCTCATGGGCCTAAAAAGATCCCGCTAAGCAAAAAGATGGTAGTACAAGTTAGCCATTTTTCTCCGGTTCCTGCTGAAAGCGGTTAGGACTCCACTGTCATTGTCCTGGGATCCTGGTAATTGGTTCTTTTCCACCCCAGAATTACTCTACATTCCTCTGCCCGCATCAAGATGGAGCGAACGGAAGTGAGGCGACTCAGTGGCGAGAAGTAGGCTGGGCGGGCCGAGAGAGAAACTTCCGCCCTTCACTGACATGGCCGCGGGCTGGGAGTGCGCATGAGCAACTGTCCATGGAGACACCCGGGTCCAGCGCGGGGAGAACACGGTCCGGGAAAAGCAGCGACTGAGGCGGCTTTGGCCGGTGAGTGCAGGACCGGATGGGAGTCTGAAGAGTGGTGAACCGGCAAAGCTGGGCAGCTTTGATTTTGTTTTAGTTTTTTAGGTTAGGGAACTCCTGTGGAGGAAGCCTTTGTTTTAGGGGAGGGGGCCGCGCCTGGTTCTTTATCTCCTACCCCCTTAGTGGGCCGAACTCGTTCTCCGACCCCGAGCGCTCACGCCCCCGCCCTCCTGCGTTCCAAGGCCGCCGATCGCAGCTGGGGGCACCCGGCCGCCGAGGCCCCCCGAACCTCTGGCGCCCTTTCCTGCCTCCGCTGCGGAGCAGCCGGGGCGCGGGGTGAGCGCGATGGGGCTGGCGGGGTCACCGCGCGGGCTCCAGGGTGAGCGCCTGGAGAGCGCTCAGCTCCGTCAGCGTCTGCTGGTTGGCGGCCCTGCAGGGAGACGCCGCATTCCCAGGCAAAGACTAGGCGCCTCACTTCTTGATTTTTTCCCCTTTGTGTCCAGACTTAGCAAGGGCTCTGGCTGGTCCCTTCTTGCCCGAGCGTACATGCCCCACATCCTACCCCAATTTCCGTGTCGTACATCCCTAATAGGAAATACTTTCTGATGTCCAACTGAGATTCGACTAAGAAGCCTGACCCCGTTACTGGTTGTCCTCAGAGGCTACCCCTGGCTGACAGCTGTGGATAATAGGGATGCCTTCCTATTCCCTGCACTCTTTCTTTGCCTCCTTATGCAGTGAAGGCAGCAAGCCTCCAGAGGGGTACTTCCTCCTCTGCTTTGAGGATGGAGAGGCAGGTGGTCCTGAAACATTAGCGCCACTTCCCCTTAGGGACTGGGATCTCCTTGCAGCGTTACTTCCTCTGGCAGTTTCACTTTCAGTTCTCTTTTTTAAAAATACTTTCCTTGAACACCGACTTTCCAAGACTTATCCAAGCCTGAAGATTTTCCTTCGATAGGAAAGAGTTTAGGGTGTGGGGAAGCAATATGGAGAGAAAATTTACAAAATCTTGCCCATTTCATGTTGGGATTATTTTATTGCCTTGAACAAGGTAGCTAATTCTTTCTGGAGACATTTGCCTGCTCAGCCCTTTGTTCTTCCTGTCCTCTAAGCGTTAAGGTCCTAAGGCAGGCATTTTATATTACGGATTGAATCAACCCCCACAAAGAGATGTTCTAGTCCTAATTCCTGGTCCTGTGGATGTGAATTTATTTGTGAATAGAATATATGAAGATGTTATTAGTTAAGGTGAGGCCAAATTGAATGAGGTGGCCTTAATCCATTATGACGTACAAGCAGAGGAAATTTGGACACAGTCACCAGTAGGAGACCGAATGAGATAGATGGCCATGTGATGGAGGCAGAGACCTGGTTGTGGATTACTGGCAAGCTCTCACCAGAATGCTCCAGGCTTCAGAGAAAGCATGATCCTGCCAACGCCTTGAACTTTTTAGCCTCCAAAATTGTGAGACAATACATTCCTGTTGTTTAAGCCAACCAGTCTGTGGTACTTGTTATAGCAGCTCTGGCAACCTAAGACACCTTGTGAAGGGATTCCTCTCCCATTGTCTTTTCTTCGTTAGAACCCTGAGCCTGGGGGCATTTCCCATTCTTGTTGAGGCTCAGTTGATTTGGAGTTGTCATGGTGACATGTTAGCAAATGTGTTCTTCAGGAAGGCTTGGTGAATAAAACAGAGGGGCTTAAATATGTTGTACTTGGGCTTTAGGGTCTCCAACGGATGGCATAAAGAACACTATTTGTAGAGTGGCTTTTTTATCCACTTTTGCCCAGTTCTAGGCATCAAAATAGGAGAGACTGGTTGGGTTATGTTCTTGGCTCTGTTTTCATGAAGCCTAGGTTCTAGAATCAGGGATGCTTTTCTGTTCTCTAAGATGCATTACAAACTCCCTGACTTTTCCCAGGACTTAGCACACAGGGCTGTGAGGCAGGAGATACGAAGACTTCCAGAAAAGGACCAGTTCCTCGGATGTGCCCCCTCACAGAGAGATGAAGGGGTGAGTGAAGAAGAGGTGGGGTCTGGGGTGGGAGATAGGTGGTCTGGGAAAATGGTAATATGACCAGTGGTAATTGGCTCTGGAATCATGCCTGGATTCAAGTTCCAGCTCCATCACTTACTGACTGTATGATTCAGTTTCTACACCTGCAAAGTGCAGGTAGTGTTGTCTACCTTACAGGGATGTTCTCTGTGTTAAATGTTAAGTGCTTAGCTCAGTGGCTATGCACATAGTAAACACTCAGTAAATACTAGCTGTTGTTATTCCAATCTAATCTAGCATCTGTTGGAAATGCCACTGAGTTTGGGAGCCATACATTACTGGGTCAGTGAGCTTCCTATTCATTTTTTTTCCGTATCCTTTCTTTTGTCCCTTCCCCACAAACAGGCAGCAGAAAACAGCTGAAACAGAAGAGGGGACAGTGCAGATTCAGGAAGGTGAGTGGTAACAACAGATTTTAGAGCACATCATGGTGTCTCCTTTGCCCCATCTCCTGTGCATCCTCCTCCTTCCATGCAAGTGCAATAGTGGGAGAAAGGCAGCTCATAGACTTTTCCTTTGCTCCTTTAATTCAGGTGCAGTGGCAACTGGGGAGGACCCAACCAGTGTGGCTATCGCCAGCATCCAGTCAGCTGCCACCTTCCCTGACCCCAACGTCAAGTACGTCTTCCGAACTGAGAATGGGGGCCAGGTAAGGGAGGGGGCCAGGTGGCTGCAGGTGTGATTGGGGTTGGGATTGAGGGAGGTAATTGAACATGTCTTGGGGAGATTTGACTTGGAGGATGAGGTGAAGATGTGGACTATTTGGGGGTGGATCAGGCATGGAATAAAGATTGTTATGGGCTAGGGGTTATGCTGTGATGTCTGTAGGGCAAAGAAGGGAGGATGGCTGAATCTGTGTTTCTGAAGAACTCTTGTTTTGGGACCCTATCCAAGGGAAGTTCAATAGGGGGCCCTGGGATCCCCAGCGCTTACTTTTTTCTTCTCTCTTCCCCTCCTCCTCCTTTTCTCCACACTCTAGGTGATGTACAGGGTGATCCAGGTGTCTGAGGGACAGCTGGATGGCCAGACTGAGGGCAGTGGTGCCATCAGTGGCTATCCTGCAACTCAGTCCATGACCCAGGTATAGGGGTATGGGCTGGGAGAGGGATTAGAGGTCCAAACAGTAAAATGAAGATGGGAACCAGTAGAATGGGGGTGAAGCTAGAGATTATGTAGCATCTGGGGCTGCCTTATCCTTAGACACTAGGCTCTCCCTTTCTGGATGTCCTTCTGCTCTCCAACAAGGAATAGAAGCTGTAGAGTGGTGTGGTGGGAAGCTGTGTCTGACTGTCACTGGACTCTTGTTCTCTTGCTCTCCTTCCCAGGCAGTGATCCAGGGTGCATTCACCAGTGATGATGCAGTTGACACAGAGGGGACAGCTGCTGAGACGCACTATACTTACTTCCCCAGCACTGCAGTGGGAGATGGAGCAGGGGGCACCACATCAGGGAGTACAGCTGCTGTTGTTACTACCCAGGGCTCAGAGGCATTACTGGGGCAGGCAACTCCTCCCGGCACCGGTGAGATGTTGTGTGAGGACACTGGCTGTAAAAGGGCTAGGTCAAGTCATGGGACATGCCTGGTGGGCAGTGGGCCTTCACTCATGACCCCTTAGGTGATCACTAAGACCTGAATAGACAGTGAGTCTGGGCATGTTTGTTTAGAGGAGGGTCCCAGGACCTTGGCTTCAGAGCTTGGTGGGGTTCCTAATTCCATGTCCTGACAGAACCCAACCTGTACTTCATAGGTCAATTCTTTGTGATGATGTCTCCACAAGAAGTGTTGCAGGGAGGAAGCCAGCGCTCCATTGCCCCTAGGACTCACCCTTATTCCCCGTGAGTGACCTTTTCCCCCCAGTTACCACGAGTGGTCTTCATTCTTGCCAAATCTTATGTAATGCCTTCCCCAAAACTCCCTTTTATTTCTGTCCTTGCCTCACTCTGGGCTCTGTTGTCAGGAAATCAGAAGCTCCTCGGACAACTCGGGATGAGAAACGTAGGGCTCAGCACAATGAAGGTAGGTATGATCAGGGTGTGCAGCTAGAAGCTGACTGGTGAGTTTGGGGACGGTAGTGATGTTTGCGAGTGGAGGGGAGTTGGGTAGTCTTGTCCTGGGGACTGTGGCAAGTTCTCACCCAGCTACCTCATCCGCCTCTTTCCCCCCCAGTGGAGCGCCGCCGTCGGGACAAGATCAACAACTGGATTGTGCAGCTGTCCAAGATCATCCCAGACTGCTCCATGGAGAGCACCAAGTCTGGCCAGGTCATGGAAACCCTAGTAGTGGGCGGGATGTCTGAATTGTCTCCCAGTATTTCCAGAACTGGTAGCTAGTGGGGCATACATGGTAGTCGTTTTTTCTTATTTCTGTGTGAGGCTCTTGTGTCCCTGAGAGATGTTAAACCACCATGCTCAGGGGAAAATGAGGTCCAATGTGTAAAAATGCTTTTGGAAAGCAAGCCAGGTATGCTAAATCCTAATGCTCATTTTGTTGAGTTTTTCTTGCAGAGTAAAGGTGGAATTCTGTCCAAAGCCTGTGATTATATTCAGGAGCTTCGACAGAGTAACCACCGGTTGTCCGAGGAACTGCAGGGGCTTGACCAGCTGCAGCTGGACAATGATGTGCTTCGACAGCAGGTCAGACCCCTACCCTCAGGACAGCCCTTCCTCTTCCCCCACAGCAACTGACCCAGTTTGGAGCTCCACACTTGGTTCTCCACAGAGAGGGCTTTACTGCTTTCCCCTCACCAGTGGATGCCTGAATAAGTTCATGGACTTGGCTGTGCCAACTTTTTACACATTTCCTTTACTGCCTCCTTCCCTTGTCAGGTGGAAGATCTTAAAAACAAGAACCTGCTGCTACGAGCTCAGTTGCGGCACCACGGAGTAGAGGTCGTCATCAAGAATGACAGCAATTAACCATGGGGATCAAGGGGCTTTGGGCCCTATGTATAGCCCCTTTCTGAGAACTGCAGATAGCCCAGGAGCAACAGGTTAATCCTGTGCCCCTTTCCTTCACTGCCCACCTTTGGCATGGGACTGGGGGTAGTTCAGAAGGCATATCTTTGAACTGAGGCCCTTTGATACAGCAGCCCACAGTGGTGTGAAACACAATGTGGACATGCACTGACAGTCTCGCCTACCCCCAACACACAGCTCCTGGGCCCTTGTGCTCTTCTTGCACAATGCATGTGCTGTTTCCATGCTGGATACTGGACACACTAAACTGGGGGGCTTGTCCTGTGCTTGCTTAGAGTACCCAGCAGAGAGTCTGCTGACAGGTGATACTCTGGCACTTCCACTGGTTCTTCCTTTCCTTGGAGCTGAGGTTCAGATGTGCACCTGGCGACTCGGGAACAGGCTTTAGCAAGAAGTGGGAGAGGAGCTTGGCCAGCAAGCAGCCAGGCCTATGCAGAAGTCTCTGGAGCCAGGGAGAGCAGGAGGAGGCCCACTGGGGGCCTTTCCCCCTTGTGGGGGCATTTCTTTCTTTTTCTTTTTCTCTTTTTCTTTTTTTTTTTTAAAGATAAAATTGTTCAGAGGTACAGCTGTCTCCTGTTTTTCCTGCATTTGTGGGTCCATGGGTAGCAGGGAGGGAGCACACTGCTCTTGACTAGTAAGGGCAGGGCTTTGTTTAGACAGGGGTGCTGCTTTTGTGCTCATTACCTTGAACCCCGGCACCTGGGCCAGACCAGTGTGGCGTTTTCGGCCCACGCTGGGCGATCCCGAGGATCCCTCCGGAGGATGTTAGCAGCACCGTCAACAGGTGCTGCGGAGGCGGGGCCTTCGCTTCCGTTTCCGGTCTCGGTTCCGGGAGGGCGGTAGAGATGCTACCGGCGCCGAGGGTGCGGGCTAGGTCTGCGTTCGTGCGACTTGCGATCGTGGCGTGCACCATGGCCCAAGGTACCGGTGGGGAAGACCTGGCACCTCGTTCGGTCCTGAATGTGGCTCCAGGAGCGCGTGGAGCGCCCCCCGGGTGGAGGTGTATGTTCTGGGGCGAGCGAAGGGGCGTGGCCGAGGATGTCCTTACGCCCCCACCACTTCCACCTGCACGGAGCGCTGCCGGGTGAGGGGGCCGTGCGGCAGTCGTGCCTTGTCCCTCTCCGCTGAAGCCTTTCGTGCCCCCTTCCGCAGCATCGACGGTCTCGCTTCCTGAACTGCGTTCGCTCCTAGCCTCAGGCCGGGCCCGGCTCATCGACGTGCGATCTCGGGAGGAGGCGGCAGCTGGGACCATCCCAGGGGCAGTCAACATCCCGGGTATGGGATTAAGAGGGAACGCCCGGTGGTGGAGTAGACGCTCAGTGAAGGCGTTAGCTAGGGGGGCCTCACGTAGGATGGCATTGGGAGAATACTGGTTACGGGGGTCTTGCATTCTATTAAGCCACTCCTAAGCTTCCCTAGAGAAGGGCTGATTGGAGGTGGATTCTGGCAGCATAACTGGCCTATCCAGTTTTGAAAGGAAAACAGGCGCTAAAGGAAGGGGCAGACCAGCTTCTTTCTACACTTGAGCTCTCTGAGGCTGGATGACTGAAGTGTTCGCTCCTCCTTACAACTCGGGAAGTGGCTCACATTCAAAGGTTGTTTGGCTGACTTCCTGTGCTGGTAGGCTTTATCTTGTCCTTGAAGTTAGGGAATGGGGTGGGGATGGGGACCATGTGTTGATGGGCTTCTCTTTGTATTTTGGAACCCCCCTGGAGAGTTGTTTGACCACCTGGGCCCAGCTCTTCCTGGCCAAACCCCTGAACCTGAGATGGCCAAGATGCTGGCTTTCTTTTCTATCCTCTTGACTCCTCCTCCCAGTGTCTGAGTTGGCAAGTGCCCTGCAGATGGAGCCAGCTGCTTTCCAGGCTTTGTACTCAGCTGAGAAGCCAAAGCTGGAAGATGAGAACCTCATTTTCTTCTGTCAGATGGGCAAACGGGGCTTCCAGGCCATGCAGTTGGCCCGGGACCTTGGATACAGTGGGTATGGGGAAGGTGTGGATTGCTAGCTGGGCAGTGACTGGGGTCTTCCTCCTGGGTCTGTCCTTCCCTCACCCCTCTTTGTCTCTACAGGGCTCGCAACTATGCTGGGGCCTATAGAGAATGGTTTGAGAAGGAGGGTTAATTTGAAGGTGGCTTACTGATTGCCCCCCATCCTCCCTTGATTCTTCCCAGATGACACTCCCTGGCCACCTTAACTAGGGGCTGACTTGCTTGCTGGGTGGGCAACTCCTTATCATGCTGTGCACACAAAAACATCAAATAAAGAACATTTAATAAAAATCTTGGAAGCAGTTAATTTGCCAAGTGGACTGAAAACAATTTCTAATCATAGACCTCAATGCAGCCCTGGGTCCTTTCTCCTTTAGTGTTCGTCTATTCCCCAGTCTCGTCTATTCCCCAGCCTCTCCATCCCCAAATACATATCAGCAGTTTTCTGAGAGACTGCAATTCTCCTTCCAGAACAGTTGTTTTCAGCCCAGGATGCACATCAGAAACACCTGGGTAGCTAAAAACAAACAAACAAACAAAAAAGAGATTAGGCATCCCTCCAGATTTGGAATTTGAGAAGGTAGCCTGGGACTTAGTTGTTTTCTAAGTGCCTCGGGTGATTTTAATATATACTTAGGAGGGAGAACATGTACTCTAGGCCTGAGGTCAGCAAACTATGACCCCTTTGGTCTGGCTGCCGTACCCATTCTTTTAGGTATTGTCTATAGCTGCTTTTGTGCTAAAACTGCAGAGTTGTGATAGACATTGTATGTCCTGCAAAGTTTAAAATGTTTATATTTAGACCTTTACAGATAAAGTTTGCAGACCCTTGCTCTAGGCTGTCATCTCCTCAGCTCCAACCTCACTGTCCTCAAACTTTATCATTGGGTTGAGGAAATGAGAAGAGAATTCAAGGCTGTTGGGTGAGAGAATGGAGGGTACCCTCCATCCCTACAGATGTGTCACAAAGATTACAGGTGTGAAGACCTGTTCCAGTTTGCTAATGCTTCCATTATGCAAAATACCAGAAATGGATTGGCTTTTATAAAGGGGGTTTATTTGGCTACTAATTTAAAGTCCTAAGGCCATAAAAATATCCAAATTAAGGCATCAACAAGGTGTTACCTTCACTGAAAGATGGTCAATGGTGTCTGGAAAACCTCTGTTACCTGGAAAGTCACATGGCTGGCATTGCTGATCCCAGGTTGTGTTCCAGCTCCTCTCTCAGCTCCTGTGTGTTCTTGGTTCTTTCTCCCAGGATGTTTCTGTCTAAGTGCCTTGGGGTCCTGTCTTAGCATATCCCGGGGCAAACTCTGGGTTCATCTCTTAGCTAAACGTCCCTCTGTCTGCAGCTCCAAGTATCTAAGCATCAGCATCACCGAGAAAGTCAGCAAGTAAACATCCAGGCATGTGTGGCTCTTTTTAAATGACTCCAGTAAACTAATCAAGATCCATCCCTGAATGGGCAGGGCCGAATGTCCATGGAAACATTCAATCAAGAGGTCACACCCTAAACAAAAACATTAATCACTCTGCCACCACAGGATTGCATTAAAGAATATGGCTTTTTCTGGGGGACATAATATATACAAACTGGCACAGGACCCCTTTCAGTTTCACCAAAACGGGTCCAGTTTTTATCGACAGTGTTCTCTGATCCCACACTGAGCTCAAAAGAATTGAATTGATTTAAAAAAAGTGAAACCAGTAAATACTTATTGAAACAAAATTCAACACTACAATATGGGTATCTAATTTTCCTGTAGCATCTTGCCTAGTTTGATGCATATCCTTCCAGACCTTTTTGATATTCAGTGTTAGAACTTTAACTTTTTAAGTTTGGTTTTTAAAGTTTTTTTTTCTCTACCCATGGAAGAGAAGGCTGGGTCAGAGAGAGACTCAACTTTCTGATTTTGCAAGTTTCTGAAGAAACTTCTTCAGACATTTTCTTCATTCCTTGCCTTTCTCTCACCTCATTTTCCTCTTTCCTTCTTCCTTCTGGACTGAACCCAGACCTCCTACATGTTGTATCTGACAATCCACACTCCACACTATAAAATCTTCTATTCATCTGGATGTCCAGCTTCTCTTTCACAGAGCCATCCTACTCTCTCCCAAGGCTAATCACAATACATTACTGTCTGAGCTTAGCTGGATATAGTTGGGTCTGGAGATAAAGTTGAAATATGTGAAAGAGTTTAGGCCAGGGTCCAGCAAATAGTAGGTGTTAGCACCTTTCCCCAAATATCCAAATCTCTTTGGTTCTCAGACTGGTTTTTCCCAATTTCTTTGTTTAAGTCTTAACTGTTCTATGCTTTTTTTTTTAAAAAATATTATTATTGAGGCATAATCTACCTACAATAAAATGCACAGTTATTTAGTGTTTAGTACATTGATTTTTGACAATTTTACACTCCTTTGTAACCACCACAAAACAAGATATAAAACACTGTAATCCCAGGATTTTTTCTGAAGTCCCCTTCCAGTCAATTCTTTCCCTCCTCTCTTTCTAGGCAAGTGCTGTCTATCTTCTTTTATCATAAATGAGATTTCTAGCTCCCTTCTTGGTTTGCCCCTTCCTTGCTTGCTTTCTTCAGTTTTACAGCTGAGCAGTGTTAGAAAAAGTCCTGGAAGTAAACTGACCTGGTCCACTACACGAACATGCCTCTGGCTTGATCACTGTGAAGAGAACATTCTTCTTTCTCCCTCATTAACCATTTGGTTCATAACCCTGATGGGCTCTTCCACCCCATTACCTTACCCTTTAAGGTTTCTTTCTGTTTCCTCATAGCTAACCAGCTATATGCACTTCCTCACCAATGTGACATACCTATACCTGCCTTTCTTTTCATACTAAATTAGATACCCCCCCAACATACTTTATCTACCCCAGGTTTGTGTTTATGTATACCTGTTTCATCATTTCTACTACACTACATTTTTATTGTTAATTTGTTTGTCCTTCCCAATTGACTGTGAACTCCTCCAAACTGTCTTCCATTTTCTTGCCTCCAGTGCCTGGCATATGGGTTCTCACTAGACTTCCAACCTTTCAGAGTGTTCTAATTTTTGAAACACTACTGCCTGCCCAATCTCAAAATAACATTTTTATCTTATCAGACAGAATTGATAATTTACAACTGAACCTTGTTGCCTAGGAGTTCAAGCACATGTCTCAGCCTGGTCCTTGGAGCAATCTGTAGCATAGATCTGGCGTCACCCTGCCTTTCCAAACTAATCTTTCAGCGCCTGCTCCCATCAGGCTGGTTTCCTTAGTGTCCTAAGTAGACCCTGCTCCTTCCAGACCCTGCCCTTTACTAACTGTTTTCCCTGTTTGGGAAGTGTCCAGTCTCCTTTGTGCCAATCTGAATTTCACAAGAATTAGAAGAATGTATTTGGCAGGAGACTAGCAGTCTTCATCAAGAGGGCTTTTAATCTGAAGGAGAAGGGAGAAAAATAACCAGATTAAAATTATATAACTGAATTCTATGGGGGACAGAAGACACAAGAGAACAAAGGACAAGATACACCCCTCTCTTGTAGCACTTACTACACTGAATTATAACTTGCTATGCTCTCCCCCTCTAAACTGAGCTCTTTAAGGGTAGGGGCTATTTATTTCTTTTTTGTATGGCTAACAAATAAACCAGAACCTTCTGTATAGGAGGTACTCAGTAGATGCTGAATTTTTATTGAGGGTTTGGTAAGTCCCTGTGGGGTGGAGAGGGAATGTGAGGGGAAGAAAGCTAGGAATAATACTAGTCACGCATGTCCTGTGGAAAGAGCAAAGGCTATGAGTCAGAGTTCTGACTTGCAGTCTGGCTTAGTGCAAGTTACTTTTAATTATTCTGACACTTACTTTCCTAATCTGTAAAATGGGGTTTAAAAGACTTATCTATTTGGATTGTTGTGAGAGTTTAATGGGATAATATAGATCAGGTATGTGTCATACAGAAGGCATGGATTTAGAGATGTATATACAAGAATAAATAGTAAACATAAGAAAGGAAATACAAAGCATAGACATTGAAGTTTGATGGAAGGGAACTTGTGACTGGCAATGGAAAAATATGTCATATTTAAAAGAAAATATATTTAATAGAAGAGTCAGATTTCATAAGTTTGTAGCTCAATGAATTTTTACAAAGTGAACACCTGGGTTTAATCATCACTCTGATCAGAAAACATACTTTGTTTGTTTTGAATCCTTCAAAATGTGTTGAGACTTGTTTTCTGGCCAAGTATATGGTCAAGTTTTGTAAATGTTCCATGAACACATTAAAAGAGGGTACATTCTTTACTTCAAGCTACCAGTCAATTCTATCCCTCCTCTCTTTCTAGGCAGCTGCTATTTATCTTCTGTCACAATAAATGAGATTTCTAGCCCCCTTCCTGGCCTGCCCAACTATATTGTTTGCTTTCTTCAGTTTCATAGCTGAGCAGGGTTTTTAGGTGCAGCGTTCTATGTATTTCACTTAGGTTTGGTTTAATGATGTTCAAATCTATATTTATATTGATATTTTTGTCTGTTCTATCAGCTACTTATGATTTGGATTTGTGTATTTCTCTTGCTACTTCTGTTAGTTTTACTTTATACATATTAGAGGCTATGTTTTTAGATATATACAAATTTAGAATTGTTATATCTTCTTCTGATGGATTCTTTTCTCACTATGTCCCTCTTTATCTCTGGTGATACTTCTTGCCCTAAAATCTATTTTGTCTGATATCAGTAAAGCTACACAAGCTTTATTTTGGTTAGTGTTTGCATGGGAGTAATAGACCATGCCTCTTGGAATTCATATTAACCAAAGGAGAAAACACTAAGCACATTTAGACACAAGAAGTGGAGAGCAAATTTTTAAAGTTCAAAGAAAATATAGGTTGAGTTCATGGACGAAGACTCTAAAAAGAAAATGAGTCAAGAAGGTTGAGAGTCCTGAGAAACCAGACCCAATGGCATTTCCCAATGGGAAATCCTTCCAGCTCATTTATTCTAGTAGGGTTCTCATTCCTAATCATATTCCTCATCTTATCAAGTCCTCCAATTAATTGATCTTACCAATTCTTTGCTGTCTATTATCCTCCTCATGCTCTCATTTCCCTCCTAATCCAGTTTAGATTCCATGGTTCATCATTGTCATCATTCTTTTGCGTATCTGGGAATGAACTTATCAAGAAAGTCTAAGACCTATATGAAGAAAATGTTGAAACACAATGAAAAGACTTAAAAAGATTCTTCTATAGGAAGAAGTAACTTCACAAATGTCTCAACTTACTAAAAAAAACAAGAATAGCTAGGAAATTTCCAAAAAGAGCACCAGTGAGGGGGAGTTAGCCCTGCCAACTATTAAAATATGTCATAAATTTTTAGTAATTAAAACAATGTGAATGATTAGATAGGTAGGTCCCATACCTCACATCTTTCACCAAGATAAATTTCAGATGGATCATGGAGTTAAAGTAAAAATAGTAGAAACTATAAAGAATTCTTTCCTGAAAGTGAGGAAGATATTTCTAAATATGATTCAAAATTTAGAAACCATAAAAGAAAAGTCTGATAAATGAAACTATAAACAAGCAAAAGCCTGCTGCAAAAACAAGCAAACAAAAAGGCCCAACATAAACCAAGTCAAATGACAAACAGTAAATAGGGGGAAATATTCAACTTAGAGCATACACAAAGGGCTAATTCCTTGAATATATAAAAAGACCCTACAAATGGATAAGAAAAAGACAATTATCCACCCCCATTCCCACTCCCAAATGAGCAAAGAATATAAAGAGACAGTTAACAGAATACAAATGGCTCTTAAGCCTATGGAAATGTTCATGTCACTCATAATAAGAGATGCAAATTACCAATAAACTGAGGTATGACTTTTCATTTACCAGATTGGCAAAAATTCAAATGTTTGATAACACCCTCTTTGAAACAGGCATTCCAGTAGATCATCCAAATGTAACTTGGTACAACCCCTGTGGAGGGCAATTTGGCAATATTAATCAGAATAACAACTACCCAGCATTCACATTTCTGGAGATTTTTTCCTACAAATAAGCTTATATCTGTGTGAAGTGATATATGTATGTGTTTATTCATTGTACTATTTATATTAGCAAAGGACTGGAAATAATCCAAATATCCATAAAGTAAAACTGGCTGGGGTGGTTTGAAGCTGCATGTACTCCAGAAAAACATGTTCTTAAATATGATCCATTCTTGTGGGTGTGAACCCATTGTACATAGGACATTTTAATGAGGCTACTTCAGTTAAGGTGTGACCCACCTCAGTCAGAATGGGTCTTAATCCTATTACTGGAGTCCTTTATAAGAGAATGAAATTCAGACACACAGAGAGAAAGCACAGGAAGCAAGAAGCTGAAATGGAACCCAGAAGAGAAGGAAGAGAACAGGAGATGCTGCCATGTGCTTTGCCCCAGGAGACACCACCAAGTGCCTTGCCATATGAGCCAAGGACCCCTGGCAGCCAGCTCCAGAATGCCACAGTCCTCAAGGAGAAAGCATTGCCTTGATGATGCCTTGATTTGGGTATTTTCCCAGTCTTAAAACCATGAGCAAATAAATTCCCATTGTTTAAGCTGAACCATTTAACAGTATTTGCTTCAACAGCTGAGAAACTAAAACACTGGCTAAATAAACAACATTCGAAGTATGCAATAGAATATTATGCAGCTGTAAAAAAGAGTAAGGGTGCTCGCAGTGTACTCATGCGAAAGATTTCCAAGACATGTTGTTAGTTGAAAAATTGTAGTATGCCTTCCTTTTGTGTTAAAAAAAAACCAAAACAAACAAAATGAAGGTAATAAGGATATATATTTATAATTGCTCATATTTGCAAAAAGAAACTCTGGAAGGACACAGTGAGAATTAATAAAAAGTCACTCTTTTAGTCTCTTTAGCATCCTTGCTGCTCTCTCCCTTTATCACTTGCTTAGGAAAAGCCCAACCATGATTAAACCCAGCCAATCACCTACTCTATTCCTGCAGTTGAACAGCTGGAGTAAAACTTACACCAATTTAACTAATTTCTCTATTTAAGTACAGACTATCCAGTAGGCACTTAACACTGTAAACCAGTCCTAGTACACTTCCCTAGTGTGTTCAGGTTCTGCTTTATAAACAACCATTTCCACTTCTCCCCACTCATCAAATCTCCTGAATTTCCTTTTCCTTCGCAGTCTTACCTGGTGACTTTACTTCATGGTCTACTGAGAAAACAGAAGAACTCTGATGGCATTTCCATTATTTTCTCACCAACAAATCTGCCAACTCACCTGCATCTGTAACATATGCTTCCCGCTTGTTAAGGTGGATAGGTTGTTGCTCCCTTTTAATGCTCTGGATCCTGTTCCCTCTCTGTTTCTGAAGGATTTGGTCCTACAGCTATCCTCTCTTTCTCATACATCATTAATTTTTTCCCCTCTGCTGGATCATTGACATTTGCATAGAAGTATTTCCATCTAAACAAAACACTGCCTCTGCCTTCATCTAACATCCCCTCCAGCTGCTGCCTCATTTCTCTGCTCCCCTTTCTCAGCAGAATCGCTATTGAACTGTCTTTAGTCACAGTCTTCTTTCTATATGCCACCACTCCACTCAAACTTCTATCAAGGTGACCTGTGAATTACACACATGGCCCAGTCATTGGATGCAGGCAATCCTGGAAAGGGGTTGTAACCTTGGACTATTTATCTCTCTTCAGAGTCCTTTATTCCTGAAGGGTGGTATGAGTAGCGCACCACAGCACACAATAAAATATAAGTATGTTTGTATTTTCACAAAATCTCTTCTTCCAAAAAGGCTAAAAGAATTAAAAAAAATACATATATCAGAGCTAAGGGAAAATTGCATAGCATAATCAGATAAAGTCAGGAGTTAGTACACCGGAACATGTGAATTTTTTTGGACTTGGACTGCAAATTTGGATTTGGTCTTCCTAGAGACCAAAGCAAAAATGAAAAAATGGGATTTGTTACAAATTTCATGGTATCCATAAGACAAAAAATATGCCAGAAGCACAGGCATCTCTCAGGAGGAACATCTGAGAATGTCAGTACCCAGAATGCTATTAATGTACCATGCCAGCTTGGAGAGAGATCACTTCAGTATTCTGTTTTCAACTCTGTCTTTGTTCAATATTTTTCTTAACTAATTGGATGAGGTCATAGCGTTGTTTTGAAACTTGCATATAACACAAATTCAGACTACATTTGTTAGACTGAAATAGGAATGATTATGGTAGCTATCATTCCTGTGCTTAAAATGTGCCAGGCCTTGTGCTAAGCAAATTATATGCATTATATAATTTAATCCTTATGCGACCATAAGGCAAATGGTATCAATATCATCATAATGATCTCTGGATGCAGAAAGTTTTAGAAAGACATGAGTTGGCTGAAAACAGACAGCTAGAAATTAGGGAACTGGATTTCAACTGAGATCTCTCTATCCCATGGAGAGATGGCTTCTCCAATACTTGGGTTCAGTTCTTGGTGCAGTAACAAAGGGTTATTTAAGAGATGGACTCCTTTGAGGAAGGGTTGTGAAACCCTGTCATATGAAGACTATTTCAAGACTCTAAGGAAGTTTAGTTCGCAGTATAATAAGTACATTAAAATATTTGAAGGTAGGGTTGCCACTGGGAAACAATAACCAGTCATTTTGTATAACTCCAGAGAGCAATGGCTGAAAGTTACAAGGAGGCAGATTCCAGTGTGAAGAAAGGATATTTTAACAATTAGGAGTTGTATAAAAACAGAATGGTCTGCCTTGAGAATTTTTAGAAGAGTTAAGCAGAAGATCTAAAAATTGTCTTCCTCTGTGGGGTGAGGTTGATCTAAATGACCTCTAAAATAACCTTTCTCCCTAAGGACTATGATCAGTCTTAGAATTCCTTTATGCCTCTGCTCACATCTCACTATCTTGAAGTTTTCTCCAACAGTCACCACTCACAGTGATTGTTCCCCTCTCTGGGCTCTTCCCTGCCCTGCTTTTCACTCTCTGTGCCAGTCTGAATGCATTATGTCCCCTCAAATGCCATTATCTTTGATGTAATCTTGTGTGGGCAGACCTATCAGTGTTAATTAGATTGTAATTCTTTGAGTGTTTCCATGGAGATGTGCCCCACCCAACTTTGGGTGATGACTCTGATTGGATAATTTCCGTGGAGGTGTTGGCCTGCCCATTCAGGTTGGGTCTAAATTAAATCACCGGAGCACTATGTAAGATCAGACAGAAGGAGCAAGCTGCTACAGTCAAGAGGGACACTTTGAAGAAAGCACAGGTGCTGCAGATGAGAGAGAGTCTGAAGATGGCTGCTGAAAGCAGACTTTTGCTCCGGAGAAGCTAAGAGAGGACAAATATCTCAAGTGCAACTAAGAGTGACATTTTTGAGGAACTGCAGCCTAGAGAGGAACGTCCTGGGAGAAAGCCATTTTGAAACCAGAACTTTGGAGCAGACGCCAGCCACGTGCCTTCCCAGCTAACAGAGGTTTTCCAGACACATTGGTCATCCTCCAGTGAAGGTACCTGATTGTTGATGTGTTACCTTGGGCACTTTATGGCCTTGAGACTGTAACTGTGTAACCAAATAAACTCCCTTTATAAAAGCCGATCCATTTCTGGTGTTTTGCCTTCTGGCAGCATTAGCAAACTAGAACACTCTCCTACTTAACTTTATGTATATACTGTCTCTCCTAGACTTTAAATTCCTGCATTAGTATTGGAAATAGATTGCAAACCGCTTGAAGTCGGGAATTTTAGTTTATAATTATTAGTAATTCACTACAGCACCCAGTAGGTGCTTGGTAAACATCACTTTGGATTGGGTGAAACCAGAAGCGGACCTTTGTCCCAAGACATGTGGACAAAGGAAAGAGCAAAGGTGTAAGAGGCAAAAGATTTAAAAAATGTCATTCTTTTGGGTGCAAGTGTGTTTTCTTTCACTCCTTGCAGTGAGATGTGTTCACTGTGTGCAAAGTATGTAATGTGTACTAAGTATAATGTGGATATCCTTAGTACAGTTGAAATTAAATCACTGTATAGAATAGAAACTAGAAATAGTAAAGAGGTTGAGCATGAATTTCAATAAAAAATATATTAACAGAAAGCTTGGATTTCAACATTTTTTATAGAAGGGGAATTTAGGCAGCCCCCAACTATTAGTCGCAGTGAGAAGATAACTAATTCTTAAATATATAGGGCTTTGCTGACAGATCAAACGTGTAAAGGACCTATCCGCAGTCATCCACAGAGATGTTTACAGAGCGTCTGTAGGTTAGTAGCTATTATTTGGGTGTATTTTTGTACACCTGTTTAAGGTTATTCTGGACATAATGTAATTCTGCTTTTCCACTTTTGAGTTGAGCGCTCCCTTCCCTTCCCATTTCTTTTCCTTTTCCTTTTCCATTCCTCTCCACGCAGTACAACTCTCAAAGCCTTTGAATGCTGTGGGTAAGGACGGCGGAGGGACGCGGTTTGCGGGTGGTGCCTAGGCATCTCCCACTTTTCTCCTGGTCCTCTCCCCATATTAATGTGCTTTTCACTTGCCAAGGGACAAGACCAAGTTTCTGTAGCACCCAGCAATTTACATTAAAACAAAAGACAAACTCAACCCTGTTTTGCAGCGGTTCCATTGAAGGATTTCCTTCCCCATCTCCTCTTTGGAGGTATTCCTCAAAAGTCCTCCAGCTCCAACTCAAAACTCCGCCAGTCACAAAGCCCCTACTTCAGGAACACGCCCAGTCCCGGCGTCCTCACCTGCCGAAGGTGAAGAATTCGTCTCCTTGCGCGACAGTGTCTTGGGCCAATCAGAGGCGGCTGGAGCTTGGCTAGGCGCCAATTCGCCTCAGTAGGGAGTAGTGGGCGGATTTCACCTGGCTACGGTGAATCACTCAGAGGAGCGGCAGCTTCCTTCACCAATCAGAATGTGGCAGGGCGGGGGCGCCAACCAATCGGGAGGGGAGGGAAGAGCCAAGGCGGGGCTCAACCTGGCC